>JASTWQ010000356.1:0-207042 GCA_035220615.1 Leptothorax acervorum | reverse complement strand
TTTTATCCCAGTCGTTTACCTTCAAACGTGATCCTGATAGGTTATGAGGGTGGAACTTTTATAAATAGGACACCCTGTATATATATATATATAGATATATGTATATGATATAATATATATATATATATATATATATATCTAATATATTATATATATATATATCTATATATATATATATGTATATATATATATGTATATATCTATATTATATATATATATATATATATATGTATATATGTTATATATATGTATATAGCATACTACAGGTTGCGATAATAGGATTGTGATAATATACAATATATGTGTAGATAATTATTATTTTAATAATTAAATTATGATATTTATAAAGAAAAAGTGTATTGTATATGCGCGCGTATACCATATTGGCCTTTCTAGGATTTCCCATAAGTTTTGGTTTTTAGGACCGAAATTGACACATAAACGAATATTCGTTTTTATTTTGGCCGAAATTAAAAAGATTGTTTCGGCCGAAACTCTATTAAGGCTCCTGGGCTCTGCCGCGATCATGTGAGATCGTGACGTCAGAGGTGAGAAATAACACGCTGAGAATTCTTGCGTGCCATTTCCAAATAAAAAGATATTTGCATAAAATAACACTTAAAATCACCAACACATTTCAAAAATACTCCGAGTTCTATCTCTTTCCCTTGACAGTTAACAGCAGTAAAATCTGCATGACTAGATTTCGTATTACATTCATTTTACGGCTGTTATTAACTGTCAAGGGAAAGGGACAGACCTCGGAGTATTTTTGAAGTGTGCTGAAGTGATCTGAAGTGTTATTTTATGCGAATATTTGTTTATTTGGAAATGGCACGCAAGAATTCTCAGCGTGTCACTTCTCGTCTCTGACGTCACGATCTAGCATGGCCGCAGTGAGTACCTAGGAGCCTTGAACTATTTAAAAAATGTAAGAATACTCAACTTCTTAAACATTATGTATAGTAACTTTATATTTCTCTAGTCTAAATAAACTTTGAACGAAAACTTACTTTGATACCGCCAGAAGAACGTGTGGATCATGTTCGCATTTTTTAGTGGCATCGATACTCTTAGTTTTTCGTTGAGGTCGTGGTTCCATAAAAATTGATTCTGCCCAGAGTAGGCCGGATGTGGGACATTCTTGTAATGCCTTAGCCATTAGTGTATTTGCCATGTCGCGCGCGCCACCATTTTTCAATTCATTCCGTATAGCTTCCAACCATAATTCTGCATTTTTAGGATTCTTAAGTCTCGCTTTCTCCAAAACTGAACGCGCTTTAGTTACTTGGTTTTTCTTGTGTTCCAATCGCGCCAGCAGACACCACAAAGGTATCGAGTTTGGACATTTTTTGATCTGCAATAAAATATATAAAAGAAAGTATAACATTTCTTTGTACTTGAATTATTAAATTAGAGAAAAGTTGTTTACCGCTTGATTATACGTATCTATCGCTTTGTCTAAATGACCCTGCTGTTCCTCAATTTGACCTTTCATTAGCCACAATTTAGGAAAGTCGTCAAAGGCTTCGAGAGCTTCCTTTAATAGATGCAACGCTGCATCAAGATTATTAAGAGCCCATTCCAATTTGGCGCTTTTCATCATCACTCTGGGTGTCGGAGCAGATGCTCTGGCTTTTGCCAATAAACGTCGCGCTCTCTCATATTCCGAGTTTTCAGACTCAAGTTTCACTGCCGCCAGCCAAATCTCTTCGGAATTTGGATTAGCTTGAAACGCGAGAGATAAGATACCTCTAGCTGCTGGTACATCGCCCTGGAAAAAAAATTTGGAGATAAAAATTATTAAAAAATGATAAAGAATGATGATTTAAAAAATGAAATAAAAGGTAATTAATTAATTGTGCACATAAATCTACTTACAGCCAGCCACTTTGATTTAGCACCCATCAGCCAAAGCACTTCGCTCTTGGGACAATGAGCAACGGCTCTTTGTAATAAAGTTTCCAAGGATTCTCGTGTGCCGTATGTCTTTTCGAAATAAGCAGCGCGCAGCCAAATTGATTTTTTACTAGGAAATGTCGTTAACGCATATGCATAGACAGCTCTGGCGCATTCCAAGGCTCCTTGTTGGGCGCACTGCAAGCAATAATACATTTCTCAGCATGGGTATTAATTTTCGCGTCTATATAGTTTGTACTACAGAGAAAACTAGAAAGAGCCTCACAGTTTCCGCATCTTCCATCCAAGTGTGTTTTCGATCCTCTTCTTCTACTCCAAAACCAATAATGGCTTTAACAATAACTTGACAACAGTGTACCGCTCCTGCTTTTTCAGCTTCCATAGCTTCCTTGAACCAATGTTCTCTATTGATCTCTACTCCGTTCGCGCTCAATGAGGATATGGCACGTTCGATGATCTTCTCCACCATGTGTTTATTGCCATTCGCTTCCTCCAATTTGGCAGCGGTAGTCCAGATTTGTCTATCAGTTGGGATATTCTCTCTGGCTTTGTTCAAGACTTTTCTCGCATTATCGTAAGTTTCCAATCTAGCAAGAGCGAGCCACAAGTCCACGCTCGTCGGACAGCACTCAACCGCACGACTGAGCAAGATACGCGCGTCCTCGGGCTCCTCTAACTCAACGGCCGCTTTCCACAAACGCACTGAATTCGGGATATGTTCTAGTGCTTTTCGGTACACCCTTCGCTTCGCTTTTACTTCCGTCTCCAAGTCTGCGGCCTTTATCCAAATTCTGACGGACGTTGGAATGTGACGTACCGATTGCGCTATCACTGCTTTTGCCGTGTCCGGTGGTTGCAGTCTCGCAGCTTCCAACCACAGATCCTCAGAAGTAGGATTTACCTCGCATCCTTTCATTATTAAGTTTCTCGCCGCTTGAACCTTTCCAGTCACCTCTTCTAGACGCGCAGATGCGATCCATGCAGGAGGATGATTAGGATTAGTCTCTCTGACGGATTTTAACAATAATCTGGCTTTCTTTATGTCGCTACAAAGATAAAGAAATTATATTAAATATCCATTATAGAGCTTTAAAGTTACATATGTATAGATAATAATCATCCTTACTTTATGTCACCACCATAAGTAGGTATCATGCTCTGCAAGTCTGTAAGATATCCTTTTGGATCAACCACGGTTTGGCCTTCCACAGAATCAGAAACCTGATTTAGCTTAACGTTCATCAATGTGTTTCTGGCCTGTCCGATCTTTCTGAGATCAAGATCTCCTGTGGGAGTCAACATACCGGGTGTTGCCACACCTGGCATCATAGAGGCCAGACCACTAGATGGATCAATACTGGTAGACGTCTCGCCTCCTAAATTTCTTGCCAGTACAGAATCTGGTAACGGGGTGAATTTTTCTGCTCTTGGATTACGCTGTTTACGATTTCTAGCATCTCCCACCTCAGGAACATTTTTCCATTCGTCCTCAGTTACATTAACCAATTCTCTTTTCAGATCTGAGAATTGCTGTTGAATCTTGGGACGTTCCTGACGATAACGTTCCAATTCTTCCCTGAGGCGCTTCTCTCTGTATTCTTTACGTTTTTCATCCATTCGTTTGTCAATAGCTTCATAAATCGCATCTGCTTCTTCATCATCCTTATCATAAGGGTCCTAGCAGGGATAAGACCATTATTATCTGTAACTATTACCAGAGACAGTTGTACTTACTTTACTAAATAGAGAACCTCCATATCCCGAAAATTCATCATAATTTGAATCGTTCAAATCCTCCTCGTCTTCCTCCTCCTCTTCCTTCTTCTTCGCACGTTTTGTAGGTGGAGCATGTCTATCGTCTCTGTATTCAAAATAAATTATTACGTACGATAATCTGTAAGTCCGACATTTTCTCTTTTGTACAAAAATTGTAGTTTAATACTTACGAAACGTCATTGGCATCTCGAGCGGGTCCGATATCAGATCGTGTTGTAAATCCTGTTGCTCTGGTGAGTAGATAGAGGTTAATTACACATATCACGATCGTTAACACATTGTAGTTGATATTAGAGACAAATAATTGCAAATGTCATATATTGGGTTAAAACTTACCCTCTACCAACACCAGCAACATATCCCAAGGGTGCTGGTACACCTAAAAAATGCTTTTTATTTCGCGTATTCAGCGAAACCGAGGGAACCGCCATCCTGCTGATCTGCTGATCCTATGTGTCGTTTATTTTTGTCATGTGGCAGTGGCGCACGCGCACGCGCGCGCGATGCGCGAATGGGGGTGAATGGGGGCGCATGTTAAAAGTCTGTTCTTTTTAGCTGAACTTCTTGCACGGTTTATTTTTTTTTTTTTTCTTGCCCGTGAAAAGAACCTAACATGTTCAAATATTTACCACAGTCACAGAAGAAGAAGGGCGAAATAATAGAAGAAGAAAATAAACGAAGAATAAGCAATTGCGATTACATATCATCAAAGCTACATTGGTAATAACTAATAATCAATATAATTTTCAACATATATCTCAGAGACCTGCGATAAAATTTTTCAAAAGCTCCAAGCATTCTATAGTTATAGGTTATTAATGTATCTTATATCTTATCTCAGCCTTATATTTTCAGGTAATAAAATCTACAGCAGTTTGTTGTTGAAAAATATTTCAGTTTGTTGTTTATAGGAGAATCAAATTTCTTATATTGTTCAAATTTGCAAAAATATTACACAAAAACATGAGTTGTCAAAGAGGAAACGCTAGTCGTTCGAGGCCTCAAAGATACCAAAATCACACGTCGTTTAAAAGCAATCTACATGACAACTCTAAAAAAAGAAAGCTAATTAACAGCACTGAAGTCACTAATGTATGCGAGCGTTGCAAAAAAATAATAGAATGGAAGATCAAATACAAGAAATATAAAGTGCTTAAAACTCCAATGAAATGTACTAAGTGTGAGCAGAAAACAGTCAAACATTCTTATCATGATATCTGCTTATCTTGCGCCAAACAGCAAGGAGTCTGCCCGAAATGTGGGCAGAAGAAGGAAATCGTAGAAGGAAAACCTAGTAAGGGGGAACAAATTAAATTGGATGCAGAGTTTAAAGCAATTCTGAAAACAATGTCAGAACGAAAACGAAGAGCATTCTTACGTTATATGAATCAACAATCGAGTATGTAGTTTGTGACTTTGTGCGTTGTGTATTGAATTATTAAACAAAATTTTATTTATGTATAGGTATATTATGTATGAAATAAGCATAAATGTTTGTTTTCATGTAATAAGCTGACCTTGTTCTACTGGTTTTTTTTTAGCAAAAAATAAGGAAAATAGTAAATCTTGTACCCCTGGATTTGATACCGATACAGACAGAATTGACAGCAAAGATAGAAATACAGATGAAACAAATTCGAAGAAAAGAGAAGATTTATTAATGAAACTAAAATCGTTAGCTATTATAAAAGAAGATGATGATGATGATGACATTGATAGTGATGATACTGATAATGAAAGAGAAAATGACAATGTTGATAGTGATGTTGATGACTTATCGTGATAAAAAAATGTTCTAAATAAAAAGAGCTTTTAAAGTATATCTATTCGTTTTCGTTTTATTTTATTTTTATAATAATAAGTTACTAAATATTTGAGCATGTTAAACATATTGATTGCTGTGAACATATCAACTTGAAGTTTACACCTTCATATTTTATTAATATAATTTCATGAAGATTTTATCATGTCATGGAGAGTTTTTATATTATCGTTTAAACACTGCGGTTTTTATAGATTTTATTACGTTTTATTATGCTTCTCACACATACATACAACTAACAGTAAAAATGGAGGACAAAAAAAAACCAGGAATGTTAAGTTGTACCATAAAAGGTAAAACTTAATAATTATTTTTAATAATTATTTATTTTGAACGATACAAAAGCTATATGAATTGTTCACCCTATATTAGTATAAATTTGTGAATACAGGTCCTGGCCCAGTTTATAAATTACCAACGTTAATTGGCTACGGTGGTCATGATCCATCTCGGCATAGAAGTCCAGCATATAGTATAAGAGCTCGAACTGGCATTAAGACTTATGTGATAGGGCCTGGTCCTCATTACGATGTCAGAAATTTAACAAAATCTGGGCCAGACAACCCACCTGCTTACACAATCAGAGGAAGGGAAGCATGGAGTTGTGAGTATAAGATTTTTTCACAACACCTCCACGGAAATTTCGACTTTCCATGCCTGTAGAGCGGGACGAAAGTGGCCAATTTCACGTCAGCGGGAGGGAAAGTATCATTCCCTCCCTAGGGAGGTGTTATGAAAAATATCGTGCACCACGGGAAGAAAGCTTTTTCAGACTCGTGTGATTGCCGCCCTTGCCTTCGGCTCGGACGGCAAACTTTACACTAGTCTGAAAAACGTCAGGTGTACAATATACTATTTCTTAACTAAAGAGATGCAGGAAATTATTATTAATTCATTTAACTTTATATTTTGTAGTGCGAGATCATGCTCCAGGACCCGGAGCATACTCTCCCGAGTTGTGTCCACCGATGAATCATAGTCGTAGAGCACCAGCTTACAGTATCAAGTCACGAGGTATGACAAAGTTTCTAGACGAAGGGCCTGGACCGAATTCATACCTTTTGCCAACGTGCATAGGGCCCAAAGTGCCTGATAAGCCTGCTAAGGGTGCATTTTCTATGTAAGAAAACGCGTGGATAGATCTGTTGCTATTTAATTGAATACATATTATATATACGACAAAATCATCTCTTTGTCTACATATTATATTTATTTATAATATAATGCATTTCATGTTTTTTCAGCATTGGTCATCGTAAGACACGCGAAGAAATTATGGGTCCAGGCCCGGCCGCATACATCAAAATAAACTATGATATGATAAAACGACGGAGTCCGGCGTATAGTCTAAAAGGAAGACACATTTTATTAGAAAGATATGACAGTCCAGCACCAATCTTTTATCCATTATACGATACGCGAAAACGTTCTCCTATGTATTCATTTGGTATAAAGCATAGTGAATGTACTGGCATACCTATGACACAGCTGGACGAGGATTGATTTTATAATTAAAAATTGTATGTAGATATTTTGTTATCGTATTTTTGGTATTTGCGCAATAAATCTCTATTGTTGGAAGGTTTGGCATTACGTATATATTACGTTACATTACATTATATTATACTATACTATATTGCATTGCGTTACACGCACACATACAGGCTCTCGATAAGTGCTTGCTATTAAACAATTGTTAAATGATGGGAGATTGAGATATGAAAACATGTAACGAGACTTTTCTTATTATTTTTATGTATAGTATCATTACGTACTATTATACGAATTGGTACAAAAAATTTTTGGTAAATATTATATTATAGTATTAGGGACTATCCTCCGATGACCTTGACCTTGATATATTGTCAAGGTCACCCTCCAGAGTGACCTTTAGAAGGTTTTAGCCGGCGGTCGTTGCTTATTAAAAAGTTATTAACAAAAAAAGTTTGAAAAATATATAACAGTTATTTTGAGTATTGAAAGGCATAAACGACTAATATGTATGTGGAAATAGTACATGTATGAACGAAGGAAAGTTATTTAAAGCAGCGAATTGTTGGTATATTGAATAGTCTTATTGTTAAAGCAGAGAATAGTTGGTATATTTAATCATGACAAAAGCATGAATGAGGGAGGTACGGTACGAAAATATGTCACGTTTAAGGGTTGCTGCTATGGTTCCTGTCAAGGTGGGGGGTGGCAGCATATTTTTTTATCAAAGTGCTTGACATCCTGAATCGATTGGCACAAGTTTCAGCCGGATGTTCTTTAAGGGGGTTTCATCTCAAAAAATCATACCGGAAGTGGCCCATTTTTTAACACTTCGGTCAAGTTTCAGGGCATATAAAACCCGGCACAGGGTTAACCACTAAAAAAGCTATCGATTAGAATAAAATTCAGCTAAATGTTCGATGAGGGAGGGTTTTGTGCAGCCGGCTCTTGGACTAATAGTTGGTCATTGAAGGTGGTCACTGAACCTTGTTTTGTTAATAACTAACTATTATCTGCTTTAACAAAGCTTTAACATGCTTTTGCCATAATTAAAGCAAAGAATACTAATTTGTATTTATGCTTTCTAGCACACAAAATTGTAATTATACTTTTCTATATACCAACTATTCTCTGCTTTAACAAAAAGAAAAAGACTATTGAAAAGTATAAATACAATTTTATGTGCTAGAAAACATAAATACAAAGTATAATTCTCTGCAGCTTTAATCGTGGCAAAAGCATGTTAAAGCTTTGTTAAAGGAGATAATAGTTGGTTATTAACAAAACAAGGTTCAATGACCACTTTCAATGACCAACAATTATCTGCTTTAACAAAGCGTATAAACTATTAAAATGTATATACATAAGTTATCATATTACTCTATTTCGTCAATTCGCTGCTGCTTTAAATAACTTTCCTTCGTTCATACATGTACTATTTCCACATACATACACTCAGCCGCAAAAAAAGCGGTACACTGAAAATGTAGGAAAAATTTACCAACATTCACATGATCATAACTTGGTAAATAATAAAGATAAAAATAATTCACATGATCATAACTTGGTAAATAATAAAGATAAAAATAATTTTAAAAATGTAAAATAAAGCTTTAAAGGTCCACTTTAAGAATATTTCAATGGCAATAATGCTCGGCCATTTTTTCAAAATGGCGAATGACAAACGGAGAGCATGCAAAGTTGATAAATAAAGATCCGAGTTTGCGGCGGTCCATGGCGTGAATCAGGTAGCAATGCAAATTAAAAAAGTATGTACATTAGAAAATTGCACATTACTTTCTCACAATTTTTAAGTATGCAAATTATAAATTTGCACATTGCTTAATCAACATTTTATTTCGCTCATAAAGCTTCCTCTATAAGCTGCTGAAAATGACCGATTGAATCCGATTGGTTCCGCATTAAATTTGGTTGAATGCTATCGATTTGAATCGTTATGATTTCATAACGATTACACCGATTGAAAACGATTGAAACGGATTCGTATTCAAGGATGTAATTTCAATCAGTTTTTATCAATTTGAATCGGTTTTCGTCAATCCGTTTCAATATATCGTTATAAAAATTGTTATTTTTAAATGTTATTATGTTTAAAGTGTGTCACTTTATTATAAGAGTGGACTTTACGATACAGCTGATACAAAAGTTGTGCCGTTGATTTATTATATCACTTGGCGCGAGACACTGCTGTGTCGCCCGTGTCTCTTGATACCGTTCTTATATATATACCATTGTTCGTCAAATTTTAAATACGAGAAACAGATCACATCGGATGCCATCTATCGAATAATCTGAAATTAAAAATGTAATAGTATTGAATCCGATTGGTTCCGCATTAAATTTGGTGAAATTGAATCGGAATGAAATCCGGTTAATCGGATGATGTCCGATTGGAAGTGAATCGGTTTTAATACCAAATTAATCGGAATCGTTTTTAATTCGGCATTTCCGGATTGATCTGAATCCGCCGCTATCCTTTTCAATCATATTTATGCCAATCCATTTTAATCGGGTAATTAAAGTGACCACATGAATCGTATTGAATCCGCATCAATCGTCAAGTTTTAATACAACACTGGAATCGGAATTAATGTGATATTTCCGGATTCATCTGAATCCAACTTAATCGGTTTTAATCGTATTTATGCCAATCCATTTTAATCGGGTGAATAAAGTGATCACATCAATCGTATTGAATCCGCATCAATCGTTATAGGTTTTATTACAACACCGGAATCGGATTTAATGTGTAATATTTCCAGCTTTATCTGAATCCGACTTAATCGGTTTCAATCGTACGTTACAATGTAACGTTTCAAAGTAATGTTACATTTATATATAATTAAATTTTTCTCATAATCTAAAACTTTACTTTTTATAAAAAATGCAATGCGAAAATGATCTATTTAATTATTTTTAGATTCTTCCTTTGATTATAATTTTTCCTGTATATACTATATTAAGATAAAAAAAAGACATGTGTGAACAAATTTGATATATAATTATATATATTTATATATATTTATACATATTTATACATATTTATATATAGTTATACATATTTAATTATATCTATTCATATATAAAAAATTTTTTACCGGGGTGAATCATCGCAGCCCAATAAGACAAAATGCACGAAGTATGAAGTGTTATCTTGAAAATGCTTTTTTACCGAGCTCGATGCAATAATTATTCGCTGAGTTATTCCAAATTTAATTAAAAAACTGCTTTTTTTAAACTGCTTTTTTTAATTTGAATTACTCAGCAAATAATTATCCCATCAAGCTCGGTAAAGAAGCATTTTCAAGGTAACACTCTATACTTTCATGTGCATTTTGTCCCATTATTGGGCTGTGATACCTGATTCACGCCATGGACAGCCGCACACAAACTCGGATCTTTATTTATCAACTTTGCATGCTCTCCCTTTGTCATTCGCCATTTCGAAAAAAATGGCCGAGCATTATTGCCATTCAAATATTCTTAAAGTGGACCTTTAAAACTTTATTTTACATTTGTAAAAATATTTTTATCTTTATTATTTACCAAGTTTTAATCATTTAAAATTTTTCTTACATTTTTAGTGTACCGCTTTTTTTGCGGCTGAGTGTATTAGTTGTTTAGTCCTTTCAATACTCAAAATAACTGCCACATTTTTCAAACTTTTTTTTGTTAATAACTTTTTAATGAAAAACGACCGCCGGCTAAAACCTTCACTCAGAAGGGTGACCTTGACAACATATGTCAAGGTCAAGGTCATCGGAGGGTTGTCCCTAATACTATATATATTCACCAAATTTTTTTTAATTTTTCAAGTTTATATCAAGATTATAATATTTATATTTTTCTACACGAAATTATATACCTATATAATACAAATTTTCTGTGTTGGATACATGTTAAAGATAGTAATAAATAAGAAATATAAGTAGTGTATAATTGTAGCTGTACAATTAATTATAATCTTCTATATAACACATGTTTTATTTGTATAATATATATGTGTTATTTGTATAATATAT
Source organism: Leptothorax acervorum (assembly GCA_035220615.1). NCBI lineage: Eukaryota > Metazoa > Arthropoda > Insecta > Hymenoptera > Formicidae > Leptothorax > Leptothorax acervorum. Next base: position 195,990 of record JASTWQ010000356.1, on the reverse strand, counting down.
ATAGATGTCTTTTTAAAAACGAATAGTTTAGGAGATTTTTTAAATGTAATGTCAATACTATGTGTGTATGTGTGTGTGTGTGTGTGTAGTGGTTAGTGAAATGGCTGCAGATTATTCTCCGAGGGAAATACTGTAGATATGATTATGACGCTTAGACGGTACAATAATTATTATACAATAGATTGTATCGAGAAAATTATTCAGACAGAATAAGACATCTAATGTACATAAGATTATTAGTTATTAGAGTTTAAAAGAATATATTTAGAGGACGTAAAAAACTTTCTAATAGACCCAATTCTCTTTTACATTTTCATTTCTACAAATTTGTAGAAGTACAGATAAAGAAAGAACTAAATCTATTTGAGATTTGAATATTATACAGTGTTATTCGAAAATATACCACCTCGAATATCGTCGAAGAAATGTATTGTTCGAAAAAAATATTTTAGACAAAACTTGCTTAATTTTAAACGGGCAAAAAAGCGGTGAAATAATCTTGAAATAATTTTGGGTAATTACATTAAAATCACCTAAAAAGTTTTAAATAAGAACTTTATTTTTTGTGGTAGATTCTTGTATGTAGCTGACATTTTCAGAACAGCTGTTGTTATAAGCTCTTTGCAAGATCGAGTATACGCATGACGGTCGTACTGTCGGATCTACATCTTTTTGACACTGAAATGATTTATGACAAGCAATTGTTTTCTTGCCGAAATGGAGTCAAAATTATGGTAATGTGACATGTGCAAATACATTATACGTTAAGTAAAATTTCCAAATTAACAAAAGAAAAAATGCCATTAAGAAAAGGGAAAGGCAAGGGTGTCGAAAGAGGAAAGAAAGCGTTAGAGGCAAAGGGCGCCGTTATGTGCCGCTTTATCAGTACGCATTCGTCAAATCTAATTTAAATAAACATATTGTGTGTGGAGATGAAGACAAACGTAAATTTTATATAATATTCCAATAAAGCAATAAGTCCCATGATAAAAATGTGAATACAATATTACATTGAACGATTCGATTTATATAATATAGTACTCGTCATAGTCTTGATTGCTTATTCTTGGCGTATTCACATTTGAAAGAGAAATTCTATAAAGAATTATTAAATATAGTTTATTGTCTATATTTTGCAGCTCCGGGACCTAAATATCAGCTTAAGACACTCGTCGGCTACAGAGATCATTGTATTTCAAGATATCGAAATCCAGCGTATACGTTTGGCGGTCGTCGTGTTATCTTTGAAGTGGGGGAAAGTCCAGGACCGAAGTACATGATCGAGGAGCGCAGACCCAAGGGATTTACTTTCGGACATGCCGCAAAACGTCGCGGTAAAAAGATCCTTCCTCCTTGTCCGAACGATATCATATTGTTACAACTTCTTCTCTCTTGCACTTCTCTCTTGCACAGATATCATGTTTGGACCTGGTCCAAAGTATAAGTTATCGGATGTCTCTCGCGGTCCTTTCTTTTCAATCAAATGGAGAACCAAATTGAGAAAAACTGGTGAAACGCCAGGACCTTACTACATCAAGCCCATCGCTGACGCGCCAGCTTTTTCCATGTACATTCACATTCTTTCTTCTGATTTTTGTTTGTTTTATGTAAAGCAATTCGTATATGAATTGTGTTTTGTCGTTTGTAGGGGATTACGTACAGCTGCGGAGAAGCCCATAATTAGCACAGGTCCCTATTCATACAGCTTGGACGCGGTGAAACCAAGAGCACCGATGTATACTATCGCTAGTAGGCGAGCATTACAATTAATTTCCGAAGGCCCAGGTCCGATATACGCTGTCCCGCCATCCAAGCCGACTCCCGCCTTTTCGTTCGGTGTAAAACACAGTGAATGTGCACCACCCTATATCACTGAGTGCGACGAACAGTGTTAACGATGAAGGAGTCGTTTCTATCAAAAGTTATTGGACTTGTTAACGTCCGTTAACGTCATTGAATTAATGGATCACTAATACCTGCTTGTAAATTAAATTAAACTTAATTTCTATTTACATGTATTTTTGGTACTGACGTGCATTCTTTATTGTTTTAATAATGGATTTAATAATAAATTGGACGAGTCCAATTATTCTTTGCGAAAAGCAACGGTTAGTTCTCCCCAGTGGAGTGGCTGATCAATTACTTCCGGTATTCTTACAGGCTCCACTGCGATTGTCGTCACTTTCACAACGCCTTTATCTTTTTTCATTTTTTCTTTAATTTGCTCCGTGGTAGGTTGATTTGTTGCAGCGGAGTAGAAAATTCGTATAATTAAGTTGTATAATATTTCGATCACGTTTATAATACTGACTCCGAGAAATTAGTGTTCCTATAAGGGATCGAGTTGTGCGGATACCGTTGCCCGATTGTGATTGGCTCCGCCATTTTCCGGGTAACTTCCGGTAGTTCCGGCTGTTCCGGCAACACCGGCACAGCTTGGCAATCTTGGCATAGCTATCATCGATGATCGCAATAATGTGATAAGTGCTGTACACGGAACCGCACCAGTATATATTTGAACTATTTTTCTGCGAACAGTTTCCTTGCCCAGAGTTATACTTTCCGGGCACTTGTAAATTTTCAAATATTTTATTAAATTTATAAATGCAAGTTTCGAGTCCAACATTTTGACGAGGTTATGCACATTTGTTTTGATATCATGTATATGAATGTCTGTGTTAAAACGTTACGCTGAAAATTTCATCGAGAGTCCCATATATGGGGCGTATTATTTACGCCGATGTAATGATCAATAAGCCAATCACAAGATCCCTTGAGGATCCATTTTTAAAATAAGCTTTGTAAAACAATACTGTGATTGGCTTATTAATCATTACGCCGCGTAAATACGCTCCATGGGACGCTCGATGCTTGTGCTGGCGCACGAAAACCAGCGTTAAGCCTGTGATTGGTCAAGTTCCTTTACGCTATACGCCGGTACGCCGTACGCTGGCTCCATGGGACTTCACCCTAACTTCTAGTGCGACATAAGCGTTTTCAACGGTAAAAAGTAATTTTTCTGATCTCTCGAAAATTTCTACTCTTTTATCGAGCTTTACTCTTACGAATCTACAATTAAGTAAGGTGATTTTGATGGGAAATTCGATGCTCTATCTATACGAATCCGATAATCGTTTTTGCATATTTTCAAAATTTTTATGTTTTTGGAGTGACAAAAGTGAAAACGATGTTTGGGGCAAAGTCGGCACCACGCCACCGGGACAAAGTCGACACTAATCTATTTCGATAAAGCGTTGTAAATAAGTCATTTGCTCTTGGCTTGCAGCAAAATTATTGTTCGTACATACAGTAGAAAAGACCAGCGATAGATAAGGAAATGATGATATTCGTTGCTTTTCGCAAAGAATAATTGGACTCGTCCAATTTATTATTAAATCCATTATTAGCTGTACTTGCCGTAAAAAGGGAAGAATGAAGATCAAATATGCTGCAGAAATATATTCGGGATGTCAAGACAAATTGTCGTTTATTATGGCTCATGATAAATTTGCGCGTACGGCCGATCGCGAGTTTATCTGCATTAATTGTTTTTCAGACATGAGTTTAGAAGATAATTTAAAGTTCAACAATTTTTTTCTTATTTTCAATGATTGTTTTACTTTATTCCGAATTTTTGTACTTTCTAAATACACGATAAACAACGTATTTTCATTTTCAGACAATAAAAAAATAAGTTTCAGATCAAATTGTATCGATCAGACAAAGTGTCGAGCATGCCCCGGTGGGGTGTCGAGTTTGCCCCGACATTTTTCAATTTGAAAAGGAGGAGGGTCCCTAAGGCCTGTTTTCGGCACCCTTCAAAATTGGACCAAAATGGCTGGAATCACTTCCTTATACCCTTGGAAGTAATATTTAGTCAATTCCAGCCTAAACGGAAGTATTTAGAGTGTATACTTTAAGTATACATGGTGCATCAGCGTGCCCGTATCAAGCATTTCTTTGGAAAACTAAGCGTTTTTGAGAAAAATGTTTCAGATAAAAGTTGTATGGTTTCAAGGGCGACATAAAATGGTGTCATTGATTTGATCTTGGATAGTCATTTGAAGGTCACGTGAATGTCGATTTCAATATTTTATATAGAACCCCCTATTTTTACATATCTTGCAGCTTATCTCGAGAGCTTTCCAAAACACTTATAAGTCTTATAACTAAGTAATTTTTCATTAAGTACTTTGCGAGTTATGAGGCTTCTTACAGATAGATTTGTTGATAGAAACGTTACTTAAGGAGATCCGAGATTGAAATCATATTACTTATTCTTGTTGATTCTCCACACGTGAACAGTAAAATCGTAAACGTAATCTTCCTTTAAGAAGCCACGTAGAGTGGGGTGTTGGATTTACGTGAGTCCGTAAGCTACAAGATATGTAAAAATAGGGGGTTCTATATAAAATATTGAAATCGACATTTACGTGACCTTCAAATAACTATCCAAGGTCAAACAAATGACACCGTTTTATGTCCCCCTTGAAACCCCATACAACTTTTATCTGAAACATTTTTCTCAAAAACGCTTAGTTTTCCAAAGAAATGCTTGATACGGGCGCGCTGATGCACCATGTATACTTGAAGTATACACTCTAAATACTTTTGTTTAGGCTGGAATTGACTAAATATTACTTCCAAGGGTATAAGGAAGTGATTTCAGCCATTTTGGTCCAATTTTGAAGGGTGCCGAAAACAGGCCTTAGGGACCCTCCTCCTTTGTCTTCGCGTCACTTTTCCTCTCCTGGGGGCAAAACAAAGCGACGTACAGCAAAACTTCCTTAAACAATTTTGTACCTAAAGAAACACTCTTTAAATGTGTACCATTGAATTCGCTTTAAAATTTTAATTAGTGAAAATTGCCTTTGAAAAAATCGTGTCGAGTTTTACCCCGATCTCCCCTATACATATATACATATATAGTATTATTTAAAAAATTTTCTTTAATGCACTTTTTAGTGAAAAAATTAATTAAACATTTTAATTGCTTATAACAATTGTAATTTGCAATTTCTTGTAATAAACTATTTTTTTTTAAGGTTGTCTCCTTAGCTTTAAAATGCTTTTTTGAAGATTTCTCTACAACTATAATCAGAGATATTAATTTTTAAAGTTGACTACTTCATTTTTGACGAAAATTATATTGCTTATAACTTTTGCAAAAAAATATTTTGGACAAACAAAAAAATACGTATCTGCTTATTTTATGTATATTTCATGTAAAAAAAAGTTTTAATCGATTTAAAAAATACGAGTTCATTTCTCGTTCGATTTGACGTGGAATTGCTCATATAGTTCTAGAGAAGAAATTACAAGGGACCCATTATAAATTGCATACCTTTCTGTAGGATGCTTACGTTGGTCGTGCTCGTTTTGCCAATTGAGACCAACCGTGAGATTATAAAAAATATTTTTCCAAACTGAAACGTCACATAATTTTTACAATTATAATAGTTTCTAAAAGATATGTACTGCAATAAAGTCATACATTAATTACAATATTATGATCAAATTATTGTAATAATGTTATACAACGTTGGAGAATATAAAACTCAGTTTTGAAATAATACATATGTATATATATTTCTTTGGATAAATTTATTTTGATGTCAAAGTATAATGTCGCATATAAGAGACGCAGTGATTGCGATTTTTATAATAATTATGATATCTACCGAATATAAAGCGATCGCAAATGAGTTGAAGAAACTTGACATTCTAGATGTATAAGCGAGCGCTTCGCACATAAGGAAGAAAAAGAGTACACACAATATTAGATACATATGACGAGAAACGTTGTGAGAAAAATTACAGTTAGAATTCGAGATCTAACTGTAAAGCGATGCGCTTTGCGCGCTAAAAGTTGCATAATTAACATCTGGAATTCAATATAATAAAATTAGATGCATATGTTTCGTATATTGTAAAAAAGACAGTACGACGAGAAGGCACATATTTTACGATCATTATAACTGCACGGATGGTGGACAATTACATGCTCTGAAATATCGCAATCAACAATTCTGTTCGATTACTTATACTGATGGTTGTGTTATTATAATTGCTTGTTAATAACAAGTATAACATCATACAGTATACAGTATCATATGCTGTATATCGAGCAATAGCTGAAATATCTACGGGCTTATTTTTTAAAACACGCCAAAACATTATTTCTGCTGGTTTCTTCCTCGTTTCAGTATGGTAAACACTGATTATTGGATTTTTAATGAATATTAGCTAATAAAACATGAGTAACGTTGTCAATAACGTTGATATACAATTTACGTGACGATAACGCGACAAGGATCAATTTAATATAGTGTAGTATTAATCGATTTACAGATACAATTATAAGCTATTTCTTATACTTGGTGCCTGATTCGTTGGTTTTCTTCATTCACAATCGACAAGACAGTGCATGTTCATAGACGCATGCATTTCTGAAACAATTAACATTATGAAATAATTGCCAGTATTTAGACGGAATAGATTCTAGCAATAAAAGGCGTGTGATACCTGGTTTACTTATTGTTAGTCGTTTAATGCTCGTTTGATTTCTGCCACTTGTATATATTCGCCATTAAAGTTAAGTATACTTTGCGGCTCGAGACAATTTGTTACAATTGTGGTATGGTTGATGCGCTTTTAATTTATGATACTCACTATGACTAGCATCTAAATTTCACACAAAATGTTTGAGAAAAAACAAACGTAATTAAATATACACGTCAAAAATACGGATAGAAACACACAAATATCTATATGCAGTAAAGTACAAATGTAAATATATACATCGTACGTGCGTTGTATGTACATATGTACATGTAAGAACAGACGCGTAAGTACATTTTTATTATTATTGTTGCTGTATTACAGCATTATTATCATTAGTATTTGACATTCCACGAATATGATTAAAAATTTGTATCTTAATATATGCCGTGTATATGTCGCAGGCTTATTGCAAAATCAGCCCTTTTGCAAAAAGACTAGCCTCTTTGCGAAAGGCCGGCATTTTGCGAAGCACTGATCGTTTCCCAATAAGACTAAACGCACTTTAGGCTTTTTGGCACACATGGGCTGGTGCTAGGCTAGGCACTTTGCGAAAAGTCTAAAATACGTTAGTCTTATTAAAGAAGGCTAGCCTTTTTGCAAAAAGGCTGATTTTGCAATAAGCCTGCGACATATTGTATATATACGTAATTGTATTGTAAAGATGTACTGTTGGTATCGTAAAACTTTTACATACATCATGTACACGAAAATAAGATTGAGCAAAACATTATTCCTGCTGCAAAAGATTCGCCGTGTGTGTATTTATTATGTGTAGGTATGTACACGAGCGCGCGTACATGTTTTTTACACAATGCAATTATTAAACGCATTAAAATTTTTCTACAAATACAAATTTTCCACAATTTTATTTCTAAGCGATAACGCTCATCTTATTAATAAATAATACGATAATTGTATATACATATACAAATATATCAGGGGATCAATCACGTAATTTCACGTGAAACTTTTCACTGTTCGCTCTATTCATTCCGCGTGAATTTTTTCATTTACATTCACGCGATCGTCGCGATCACGTTTCCACGTTTCGTCAAGTTGCATAATGAACACGAGTTCACGTAAAACTTTTCACTTTTCGCATTTCCACCCTAGAGGAAAAGTTACGTGATCGCTGCCCAGAGTACGAATAAAAGCGAAAACATAATCAAATCTATATCCACAGTAATATTGTCCCGATTATGTGTAAAATATATATAACTATATAACTACTAACCATTATATATATATGTATAACTATATGACTACAATATATATAATTGTTGTGTAATTAATTCAATAATTATTATAATTCAGAATAAAGATAAAATTCCCATCGAATATGTATCTTACAAATGTATATTGTTTTTAACTGTTTATATCGATATAACAATTTATAATATTTATAACAAGGTAAAACTTCAACACTTCGTTTTTTCACTTGGTGCTCCAAGGAGCATCATGCTCGGATCGAATTATAAAGAGATACTACATTCAAAATCGACATTACATGTATTATTTGCAAAGTAATTGAGTCGATCACTTATACACCAAATTCAATATTGAGAATGATGGAGATATTCATAAATATATCTTACTTTATTCAAATATTCAAAAATATATTATTATTTCTTTTAAACAGTTAAAAATGTTGAAGTAGACATAAATTAAAAAAGTACATGTGAAAATCTTAGTGCATGTTTAAAATTATATTTACATCGCAGTTCTCGGATTACCTATATAGATTCCAAATTGTTCAAAGAAAAGATAATATAAAATGAGTACCTGTTAGGTACTTCTATTGACAAATATTCGCATTACTTAATCTTTAGACAACTCATTAAACAATTTGACGATTCATCTCATTTGTCAATTCTTTTGTTGTGTATTTCTCTTCAGATACTTCATTATTTATGCTTTATGCTCTTTATAATTGATGATCTACATTTTGTAAAGTTTTCAATATTTATTCAATACAAAGGAAATGGCCATACGGTCCAAGCTTGGATCTTAGACAGCTCAATATTATTTTCAATATGTATTTAATACGCGTATTTTCCAACATATTAAACTGCGGCGCGCGCCGATTATTTGTCGGACTTAAAACACAGCTATTGTTGGAACAATAATCGGCGCGCAATTTAATATGTTGGAAAATACGCGTATTAAATACATATTGAAAATAATATTGAGCTGCCTAAGATCCAAGCTTGGACCGTATGGCCATTTCCTTTGTATTGATTTATATCTTAACGGTCTTAACATATATTGTTCAATATTTATGTTGTTTGTGTCTATAAATATATATATTTATAAATATATATATTTATAAATATATATATATATATTTATAAGTGTTTTTTAAATAAAAAAATACACATACAGAGGATGTCTGATTATAGTGACGTAAGATGTAACACCGCTCGTGGGTAGATAGAGCAGGTTAAACTGAATAGAAAAGTCCAACATTTTGCGATTTTCTTAATAATTAATAAAGAATTATTAAAGGTCTGCGAATCAATATGCATCCGCGCGATTCAGCAGCGTTGTGCAATATTGGTATCATATGTCACCCACGAGCGGTGTTATCCTTATCATCAGACATTCAGTGCACACACACACACACACACACACACACACACACACACACACACACACACACACACACACACACACACACACACACACACACACACACACACACACACACACACACACACACACACACGCGCGCGCGCACATGACTAATGTAACTAATTATAAGATAGTTTCTGAAAATATAAATTTTAAATAATTAATATCATAATTACAATTAATTTTCATAACTATAATTATAATTAAATTTTTATCACGGATTTTCAAAAAATTTCTGCTAACATCGTTTTCACTGCAAATTTGTATAAAGAAATAATATTTGTCTGCTGTATGTAACGAACGCTTTCTATTTTGACTTGCGCAGCAAAAGAGATAATTTCAGACGATATTCAGTTATTTCTTGATGACTAAAAGTTTTTTATTTATATAATACATATGTGTGTATAAATAAAAAATTTACACACACATACACACACACACACACACGCACGCGCGCATAATCCAACAATATAGTGCATTATACAAAAATGATCAAACTAGATAGAAATTATAGAAAATTGCTAAACGCACTAGAAATAAGTAACGAATCAATCGTTACAATAATTAACAATTAAATCAAGTAACGTTATAGTTAACATTTAAGTAATATTTACTAAACACGCCTGAATTCCCCGTTCTCTCTCTCTCTCTCTCTCTCTCTCTCCCTCTCCCCCCCTCTCTCTCTCTCTCTCTCATGCACAATATATTTCTTTATACATGTTTAGTTTTTTTAGGTACAAGTATATATATCAAAGTTTTATTTTTAAATAGGTGCAATTGTACTAACGCAGACTGGCTTAGTTCATTAAGAACGTATCTGCGTGATATGGTTCGCTTTCGAATGGTCCGTGGAGTTTGACGCAGCTGAAAGTGCGTTACGTGTAAGGCTCTAAATACATCTCGAAAAATTATCGCGAGCAAAGTATCCGGCAGTAAGGATAATAAAGCTACAATCCTGCGACTCACGTTAACGTATTAAGACGTATTTACACCTCTGGAATTAATCCTGACGAGACTGTACTCCAATCTGAATTCTCCGCGGTAAATTTTTACAAATTGAATCAATATTATATATATATCTGAACCATGCATGCGTGAAATATCGTAAGATGCGATTCGTTTGTTAGGTACCCGAATATTTATGCGTAATATAACGTATTACAAGAGAAAACGCGTTGATATCTATTTCATAATAATATACAATACACTGTAAATGAACATATGCGTATAAAATCACAAAGCTACATGCTAATCTACCGAATGGAAGGGTTCTGAATGCACAGATGCATCAAAAGTGACGGATACAAGTAGAGGCAACTTTTTCTTTCTGGAATACGACTTTCATATAATTCGATGTAGATAATTCAGGAACACGGACAATCTCAATAGATAAAAAAATTCGAAATTTAACGTGTTTCTTACATGCTATATAGATGATAGTGCATTAAAATGTGTGCTCTATGATAAATTACGACGATAAATCTGCGTCACACAGTTACTATAGAATGTAGAAGATTAAAAGCACTGACGCAATAAAATATAGTATAAAAGTCGATAAAAATACACGATATTATACATATAAACTACATAATTATATAGTTTTCACTCAAAAAAATTATTTAGGCCATGCCTGCGAAATTATTTCACACATTTGCACATTTATGAACGCGCAAGTTCCAGAAATGGATTTTTCCAAGCGGAAAATCGCGAAAAACTTACATTTTCTTGCGATCATGCGTAGCTTAGCATGCCACAAGATGGTTATAAAAAATTATAATTATTTATTATTGTAATTTTCCTCTGTTCCAAGATCCTCTATTCTATATTTTTTTACTCTAGCCTAGAGTCGCTTCCTTTTAACGTTTTCCTCTTGCGCTGCTCTCCTATTACTTCCCTATTACTTCTCCTATTTATCACGTGCCAACGTGACCATATATTTGTTTCATTAGAATAAGCATGAGAACTGAGAAGCAATATTACATTAGAGAAAATATTGACTGGGCCTTTGATCAGCTTGGAATAGGGATAGTTTACACGTGCAACCTTTAAAAACATTTAAAATTTTATGCATCGTTGACGATAAAACAATTCAAACACAAAAAAATTGCGATATAATATATCCGAGTGGTGAAAAGATGGTCGTATAAAGCTGGTAATCCGATAAGGATTACTGTACAAATCACAAACTGATTTTCGAGCGCTCTGTGAACGCAATGCATCTTTTTCCTTATGGTTTTTAGTTTAACACATAGTTTCGGAAGCGGGGGCAGGTACGGTGCTCAGATTCTTGTCGCTCGGGTCGGTCGCCTCCGAATCGCGGATCGATGGTCGCGCGAGCGTTTGCTCAATCTCACGGGTGACGCTGATTGTTGGCGGTGGCCGACGAGGATCCTCCTCAATCGCGGAGGCGCGACGCAGCTGGCGGTGCTCGCTGGACACGCTGAAGAAGCACGCGATACCACTAGCCTCATCAGCGTGCGCGTTTGACGGCCCGTCGTTCTCGTCATCAACGTCGTCGCCGCGGTAACGTCGATGAATCAGATCCTCCATCTGTTGATAATCGCACTCCTCCGCGTCGCGCAGGTGTTCGTTCTCGATCTGCCATGCCATCTCGGGATTCGATATGTCCGACATGTTGCGCATTCGCGACGGCGGCGGTGAGACCGGCGGTGTTCTCGGCGGACTCAACAAACCGCAATAACTTTCGAGCTCATCCGTGATGCTGGTGTACTCGGCGCGCATTGTCAGCAGAATCGATCTCTGTCCACTCCCAGCCGAGGTGACAGATGACGGGATCACGGCCACGCGAGGCTCCGCCCAAGTCACGGCCCTCTGGATACCGGGCGGAGGAAGCAGCATGAAGTCGTCCGATTCTGATCGAGTTCTGCTATTTTGCCTGAATGTACCACGGAGTTCTGCGGAATCTTGTCTGAGCGTACGCTCCGTCGAGTCCTGCCTGATGTCTGAGGGCGGATTCTCGCTGCTGGCCTCTTTGCTAGCTTCCCTACTGGTCTCCCTGCTGACTTCTCTACTGGTAGCCTCGATACTGATTTCTCCGCTCACTTCTCTGCTAGTGTCCCGGCTCATTCCTCTCTCGGACGGTATTTCTTTCTTGCCTACCATTTCGCCTTCGAGGACGTCTTTGCTACCTTCCGTTTCCAAGCTGGTAATTGTCTTGACGTCATCCTGACCGATGTGAGCATCTACGCTTACGGAAGAATCGTGTCTACTGAGATTTTCACGGGAAGTCATGGCCTCGGACGTCTTGAGAACGTCATCTATCGGGTGACCGACATTCAGGAAAGTAGCATCGGTGAGAGATCGCAGGAGCCTTTTGCGCCGCGCGATTGACGGCAACTGCGTGTGATAATCCGTCTCGGACAGAGCCTCCGATCGCTCCGATACCCGACGCTGCCGAATGTTGTCAAACGCGTCTAAACCAGCTAGTTCTTCAGTCGGCATGTACGTCGCCATGAAACGATGAATCACCCCGAGATGTGCTAAAGTTTGTTGACTCAATTCCTCCAACTTGCGGATACGAAACTCGACGGCCTGTAAATGCGAAAATGGTTTTGTATATAGAATGTTAAAAAAGAAGATCCAAAACTCTAGAGACGTATAGTATTCGCTAAAAAAAAATTAAAATGTTTAGTCGATTCTCGGTTTTGATAATACAGGACTTGTTAGCATCTTTGCTAACCTTCTAAATTATTCTCGTTATGTAAAACTATTAAGGTAAGATTCAAAAAGTAAATATTTTGCAAGTTTCTGGAATATAAAATGTAATTATCCGTATTATCATAACTGAATATTGTTTCTATCTTTGACATGGTTAATTTTTCTATAGTGATTAAGCATTCTTCTCTTCTTCTAACGAGCACTACATATTCTTCAAAGTTTGAATTTTCTGTCAGTACTCTATAAAAGAGAAAATATCTAAATTATGTAATAAAATCTATTTATTATACAAGAAGTGGTAAATATACCGATCAGGGGACCATCCCCCGATGACCTTGACCTTGACATATTTTGTCAAGGTCATGACGCTGAGTGACCTTCAAAAGTTTTTAGCCGTCGCTCGTTGTTTGTTAAAAAGTTATTTACAAAAAAAGTTTGACAATTATAGCAGTTATTTTAAGTACTAATAGACATAAATGACTGATATTTATGTGGAAATAGTACATGTATAAACGAAGGAAAGTTAGTTAAAGTAGCGAATTGTTGGTATATGAAGAAAAGTTATTTAAAGCAGAGAATAGAGAGTAGGTATGTGCTTCAACTTAGAAAGCACATATACTTGTAAAAAGCCAAAATGTCATGCAAAAAATCTTCGGAAATTAGATTAACATATGCAAAATTTACAGTAATCATAGAATTGTGATATATTAAAAAGTCAATAGATATATGAAACAAAAATTTTATTCAGTATTTAATGAATTTAATGGATATATGGAACTCATTATATTAAAAAATGCATCAATGCGTTCATGATAGTTATATACACACTTGTAAAGCGCGCCACTAACCTATAGGTTAGTGACGCGCTTTACAAGTATGTGCTTTGTAAGTTGAAGCACATACTCTCTATTCTCTGCTTTAAATAGCTTTTCTTAATATACCAACAATTCGCTACTTTAACTAACTTTCCTTCGTTCATACATGTACTATTTCCACATAAATATCAGTCATTTATGTCTATTAGTACTCAAAATAACTGCTATATTTGTCAAACTTTTTTGTTAATAACTTTTTAACAAACAACGAGCGACGGCTAAAAACTTTTGAAGGCCACTCAGGGTCATGACCTTGACAAAATATGTCAAGGTCAGGGTTACCGGAGGATGGTCCCCTGATCGGTATATTTACCCAAGAAGTTGTATACCTGAAGAGACGCGTTCTGGTTGCTCTCTTTCTTATCAATATCCTCAATCTTCTGATGCATATTCTCCACTCGATCTGTTGTAATTTTCACACGCTCTTCCGTAGACATTTGTAGTTTGAGTTCCTGTTCACGGAAATAGCCTTCGACGCAGTCCTCCTCGAAGTCGTACAGTCGTTCCATGTCGTCAGCCTCCAGGAACAATTTCAGCCCGTTGTCACAGGTTTCGCCGGTGCCGCTTTTACCTTGCGTAATATGCTTCAGAAAATATCTCAGCAGTAAATATACGTGGCAAATCGCTATAAGCGGCGGCGGCAACACTGGTTTCTGCTCATATTCCATAACGACGGTAAACCGTTGAAACATCCAGACTTGATGAGCTATAGCATTTACCTCATTGAAAATATTGTTAAATACCGCAATTAACAGATTTATCAGCAAAATATTGGCAACTAAAAGATACACGGACATTGCAGCAGGTGTGATCCAACGACCTGGAAGACACTGCATCATTCCCGGCTCATCCCCGCAATCAGGATCTATATTATCCGCGTACACTTCTCCATACAGCATAAAGTATGGTTCCATAAATATCTGCCAAAAGAAAGTATAATAATTATATGTGTAAACTTGCGATTAAAAAAAGATATGTACAGATTTTCTTTCTAGATATGTATACGTGAAATGGAAAATGTATACGTACATCTCGTACTATGCGCCACTTTGGATCAGAATTGGGATTCAATATAGCTTGTCTGGCTACGCCGAAACTCATGAGTACAACCAGTAAAAGTACCACAAAATATATCATATTTTTCACCATCTTCCCCATCATGGTCACCAGAGGACCTACAAAATATAAATTATCGAGTAATTATTACATATCTATAAAATAATTAGATTATGTGCGTTGTCACATTTACTTATTTAAACGTTGACTATATATAGTCAATGTTCAAATAATTATTTATTTACAACTTTGTGAAAAAGCAAGCAAGATTGAGTTATTTTTATTTAATATTTCGGACGTACCAAAATATTTGTTGACACCAAGGATATTGAGTATTCGTAAGTACCAGTAGATGCAATCAACACAGTATATGACGCGACCTACATCTAAAGTCGAATGTCGTAAACGTAACGCTAATCCGATTTGGAAAAATATAATAGCAGCGGCATCGCAGGGGTTCCACATGTTCCATGCCCATACGCTGAACTTGTGCGAGAGTGTCGCAGGTTCCGAGGTTGCTATCTCGCGTACTTTTTCGCATCCAAGAGTACAGATATATGCGATCGCGTATATTTCGGCTATCGACGGATGATCATCCATATGCACCAAAATGCAGTACGAAAAGAAAAGCAGGAAAATAATGTAGGCTATCTGCAAAAAAAAAGAGTATTTTTATCGCATTATGTTCTGTTATAATTGTAATATTTGTTATAACCGTTTATATACATACGTATAAAAAACATAAATATAAATATCTACAAATATAAATACACTTTATTTTATACATGAGTATTGAAATGATAAATACGTATATATGTTTCTACTTACAGCGTTTGCCCAAAATTTTGTTATTGGAGCGGTATAGAACTCGTATAATTTCTTCCTCAATCTTAACGGTCTGGTTGTTTTATTATCGTAATATTCAGATCGAAGACCGTAAGCGCGATGTATCCCATCATCAATGTCCGCTAGTACTTTCCCATTCTCTTGGACAATCGTCTCCTTGATTATTGTGCTGTGTTCGTTGCTAATCAAAGCCTATAGAAAAGCATAAATAATTTACAACTATTCGAGTAAATTATTGTTCGTGTACTGGAAAAGACATTACATACATAAAATTTGATAAGTTTCTCGATGCATGGTTAAATAGGTATTGATATCAAACTTGAAATGTTTAACGAAAAGAAAAAAGAAAATTTAATTCAGTTTGATATAACAATTATTCACAAAAAAATAGCATGACACGTAATAGATATATATTAATTATAAACAAAGTACAAAGTTGTTTAGACAGAGCAGTAGTTATCAAATGTTTATTGTTAAGACGAGAAACTTTGCGCATCTTATAAGACATGATATTGACATTTGTTATAAAAATTTACACTAGCTGCATTCAGCAGAAGAAGCAGCTTTGCAACTGTTGTAAGATTTTTTAATATGATTGATTTATGCATTTAGATCCATGAGGAACTAAAGGTAAAAACCAATAATGTTAAAGAATCTTACAACAGTTGCAAAGCTGCTTTTTCTGCTGAGCGCAGCCATTGATATTAATAAGCAAAAAACGAGGATTTAATTTATCAATAAGCAAATCTTTACTTCACATCTCAAATTATATATACTTGTATACATATACTTGACTAATTCGTTACAACAAATAAAGAGAAAAAAGACGCCTCTCTCAAACAATAATAAAAAATTGGAAAATTACATAATAAATTTTCAAAAAATATATTATAGGTGTATAAACAACTATAATATATTTTTATGGATTATATAAATAATTCATAACATAGTATACAGGGTGTCCTAGGAGGAAAGGTCATTACTCTAGGAAGTACTTAATAGTATCGGTCATTTTAAACAAAAATGTTCATATAAACAATAAAATGACCGATATTATCACCTCCCAGAGTATTGACCTTTTCTCCTGAGACGCCCTATATAATATATATAGGTAGGTATACATGTAATAGTAAATTTTTGACATAAAAAGTTGTTTGTAAAGAAAAAATTGAGATTAAAATTTTTGCAAGTATGATGTATTAGGGTGGCTCTTATTTTTCAAAGTTTGAATTTTCTTTGCGCTACCCCCCAGTTTGGTTCCATTTTATGAAAAAATAATCTGTGTAAAATTTCAGTTCAATCGGATAAAGGGAAAGGGTGCCTCCAGGACCTTAAAAATCGAAAAAATCATAAAATCACAGAAAAAATCAATTTTATTTGTTTATCTTGCGAAATATTAATTATATGCAAAAAAGTATTATACAAAAGTTATAGATCTATTAAAAATGCGCATATTATTTTGTATCACTTTTTCTTGTACGACTAACGATTTCCGAGAAAAATGTGAAAATCACTCCTTTTTACTACAAATCTCGACGCTGAGATAAAGTCTCTTTTTTATAACCTGGAAACTTTCAGCGATAATCACTTACAATCTAAAGCACATACTGTTTCTGTTGCTCATTTTTTGTAAATAATTTATTATAATCTTCCATAAGCTTGACCCCTCTCTCAGCCGAATCATTTACCACTCTCAATTTATTTACTAGTTCCAGACCTTTTACAAAACTTTCATTTCTATGCCACGTCAACGGTTCTGTCTTAAGGAATTCATCATTAAAGTCAAATCTTTCGAAAAATCCTCTAGTTTCGGTGAAAATGAATTGTTCAATTCCGTTGTTAACAATTTCTGGGATTTTATCGATTTGTACTTTTATTCGCTTCTTATTTTTGTTTGATGATTCTGTTTCGCGATTCAAAGCATTGGCCATTCTTATTTTTGATTAAAATGATAAATTTGTATCAAAGAAAGCTAATGCGACAACTTCAGGGCTCAAATACCATAAATGATTGCTTTATAGTTTTTGTAAAGCAACACGAGAGATACCACGATCGATAGCTTGATATTCAAAAAGTTTCGAAGGAATCCTGAAATCCAGATAACGGTGCTTTGGCAGCAGAAGGCGCACAAAACCATGCTTTGACAAATTGACATACACACTGACAAGAAAAATACAAATATCACAGATCGCATTTTCTTCTTGTAGTGATAATACAAATTCACCACGAAACATGGTATTTGAGCCCTGAAGTTGTCGCATTAGCTTTCTTTGATACAAATTTGTCATTTCAATCAAAAATAAAAATGGTCCATACTTTGAATCGCGAAACAGAATCATCAAACAAAAATAAGAAGCGAATAAAAGTACAAATCGGTAAAATCCCAGAAATTGTTAACAACGAAATTGAACAATTTGTTTCCACCGAAACTAGAGGATTTTTCAAAAGATTTGACTTGAATGATAAATTCCTTAAGACAGAACCGTTGACGTGGCATAAAAATGAAAGTTTTGTAAAAGGTCTGGTAAATAAATTGAGAGTTGTAAATGATTCAGCTGAGAGAGGGGTCAAGCTTATGGAAGATTATAATAAATTATTTACGAAAAATGAGCAACAGAAACAGTATGTGCTTCAGATTGTGTGATTATCGCCGAAAGTTTCCAGGTTATAAAAAAGAGACTTTATGTCAGCGTCGATATTTGTAGTAAAAAGAAGTGATTTTCACATTTTTCTCGGAAATCGTTAGTCGTACGAAAAAAAGTGTCAAATAATAATATGCGCATTTTTAATAGATCTACAACTTTTGTGTAATACTTTTTTGCATATAATTAATATTTCGCAAGATAAACAAATAAAATTGATTTTTTCTGTGATTTTATGATTTTTTCGATTTTCAAGGTCCTGGAGGCACCCTTTCCCTTTATCCGATTGAACTGAAATTTTACACAGATTATTTTTTCATAAAATGGAACCAAACTGGGGGGTAGCGCAAAGAAAATTCAAACTTTGAAAAATAAGAGCCACCCTAATGTATACACGCCAGAAAAATTGTTTTTTTTAGCGCATTAAACAAGGATATTACTATATATTGCTGTTTACAATAAAGAATTATTGTAAAATTTAGTCTCAAATCGTGCTAAAATGTTTAAATTATTTAAAAACAAATATTAACAAATAAAATATGTGTAATTATGTAAAACATATCTATATAATTATGTCTGAGTTGTAAAAGTTGGATTTGTAATAAATATACAAATAGTTATTAATAAGGAATTACGTTTTTTTAGTATTAAGATAATTCACAAGTTTAACTCATACGTTTAATCAATCGTTTAATCAATTTATCATGTGTAATACATATGTATATGTAATAACAATTATAATAAACTAAAAAGTTTCTTCACTGTCTTATTATCCATTGTAAGGTAAATGTTGGAATGTATATGAAACAACTACTGCGATTGTAAAATATGATTGGGTATGTATTATGGGACTTTTCGGAATAGATTCCGATCGGAATTCTAGATTTATATTGTGTTTTCTACGGAAAACGGAATAGTTACATCAAAATCCATTCCGAAAAATTCCATAATACGTGCCCTGATGAGAACTAAAAACAAATAAATAAACATTAGCTTAAAAATGCACCAAAGATTGTGATTATTGTAATAGAATCACTGCGTTCAGACCGATATAGATATACCTTAACGCCTTGTTGGCTGCTGGATTTGTTGCGTATGCTCAGGCTCCTGCGCAGATGTTTCTAAAAAATAATTAATACGCGTACCTACATAGTCTATATGTTACAAGTAGTTCAATATACCCTTAATAGAGAGCAATTGAGGTTGTATGTATTAAAAGTATGTACATCCCTTAATCCTTAACATACACACCTCTTTTTTCAATTATAACAAATGTATATAAAAGTGTGAAAGTAGAAACTTGCACATTGCTTTCTCATAGTTTTAAAGTGTGCTAGTAGAAACTTGCACATTGCTTCCTCACAGTTTTTAAGTGTGCAAGTAGAAACTTGCACATTGCTTTGTCATAGTTTTTAAGTGAGCAAGTAGAAACTTGTACATTGCTTTGTCATAGTTTTTAAGTGAGCAAGTAGAAACTTGTACATTGCTTTGTCATAGTTTTTAAGTGAGCAAGTAGAAACTTGCACATTGCTTTCTCATAGTTTTTAAGTATACAAATAAGAAACTTGCACATTACATCCTCACAATTTTTAAGTATGAAAATTATAAATTTGCATATTGCTTAATTAACATTTTATTTCGCTCATAAAGCTTCCTCTATGAGAAAGCCAAATTTTTTCTTTGATGTATAATTATTAGTGGATATTTCAATTTGGCTTCCTCATAGAGGAAGCTATATGAGCGAAATAAAATGTTGATTAAGCAATATGCTTTATAATTTGCATACTTAAAAATTGTGAGGATGTAATGTGCAAGTATCTAATTTGTATACTTAAAAACTATGAGAAAGCAATGTGCAAGTTTCTACTTGCTCACTTAAAAACTATGACAAAGCAATGTACAAGTTTCTATTTGCTCACTAAAAAACTATGACAAAGCAATGTGCAAGTTTCTACTTGCACACTTAAAAACTGTAAAGAAGCAATGTGCAAGTTTCTACTAGCACACTTTAAAACTATGAGAAAGCAATGTGCAAGTTTCTACTTGCACACTTAAAACCTATAAGGAAGCAATGTGCAAGTTTCTACTTGCACACTTAAAAACTATGAGGAAGCAATGTGCAAGTTTCTACTTGCACACTTAAAAACTATGCGAAAGCAATGTGCAAGTTTCTACTTGCACACTTAAAAACTATGAGGAGTTATTGACAATTTTAACCGTTTTCTTTTAAGTAAGGTTCTTGTAAATTTTAATTATGGTTTTATAAAAAACCAGTACTTTTCTGAAAATTTGATTGCTTCAAACTCTTAATAAAATTATAATTCTTTAAAACTTTCAAATCATAATTTAAATCGACTGAACGAAAGAGTGTTGAAAACGTCTCGACAAGGGCTACAAGAATATGCAATACGTGTAAACATTAAGTGAGTTGTTAGGATTGTATTGCCAACCTAAGATATGAAATTAATTTCAATAATATTAAATTTTACATTTCAGTATCTTAAAGTTTATCAAATTCTTTTCAAAATGACATTATTTTTTCAATTCTGCACATAGACTTCCGGCAATTACACAAAACAATTGGCAAACTCAACTTCTCTTGCGGGTGGTGCAATTTTAAATATAAAATTTGCACACTTTTAATATATTGTCAATGTTTTTTATCTTAGAGTATTGTACATAAAATAGGGGTAAAAAAGACTGAAGAATATATTTAAGATTTGGTTGATTAGTTTTTGAGTTACAGACGTTTGCAATATCGGAAAATCCGTACATACATAGAAGCCTTATAAAACTGGGTCTAATAAACCTAATTTTAAAGAATTATATATGAAATATTAGTAAAAAAGACTAAAGAAAAAAACCAGCAACTTATAAAATGACAATAAAGTGATAGGTCAGCTCAGTAATCCCGACCCGAACATTTTTCGGAAAACTTTTTTACTATATTGGTAATGTTTTTTTTTCTAATTCTATTATAATTTTCATTTTTTCCTACCCCTATTTCGTATATAATTGTTTAAGATTTGGTTTATCAATTCTTGAGATACAATTATATTGGCAATTTTTTCTAATTCTATTGTATTCTTAGATCTTCTCTACCCCTATTTCATATATAATTCTTTAAGATTTGGTTGATCAGTTCTTGAGTTATATATAAACGAAAAAAATGACGAAGAAGCAACGTTCAAGTTTCAAATTTATACACTTTTTTATTATATTAGCAATTTTTTTCAAATTCTATTATATTCTTCAGTCTTTTCTACCCCTATTTCATATATAATTCTTTAAGATTTGGTTGATCAGTTTTCCAGTTATATATAATAAACAAAAAAAATGATGAAAAAGCAACGTGCAAGTTTCTAATTTATACACTTTTTTATTATATTGGCAATTGTTTTCGAATTCTATTATATTCTTCAGTCTTTTCTACCCCTATTTCATATATAATTCTTTAAGATTTGGTTGATTAGTTTTTGAATTAAAGGCATTTAAAATTTCGGGGAATCCGTACATACATAAAAGCCTTATAAAGCTGAGTCTAATCAACCAAATCTTAAAGAATTATATATGAAATAGAGGTAGAAAAGACTGAAGAATATAATAAAATTAGAAATAGCCCAATATTTCAAAATTTGCAAAAGTTAGAGCAACCACGGGCATTTCTAAAAAAATTCAAAATTTTATAAAGAAAGAAGCCCTTTACCGATCATCGCTAAATTCAATACCAACCGTCCTTGAATGATACTCTATCGATTAAAAAAAAAACAACCCAATATCTCAATATTTGCGGAAGTTAGAGCAACCACGGACATTAAATCCGAACATACCCACACACACACACACGCGCACACGCGCACGCACAAACGCACGCACACACACACACACACACACACACACACACACACACACACACACATACGGACATTTTTTTAAATGCAATTTTTCGACGTTTTAGAACATTCTGAACACATTGGCAGCGGCAACTAAAAACAAAATCTTTTTACGAAAACAAAGCTTCCTCTATGAGGAAGCAAAAATATGAAAAAATTCTGGAATATACTAGATATTGAAGAAAAGGCCTGAATAGTTTAGTGATAATTTTTATTATTAACATTGTAAAAAAAATTGTTGAAAAATTCAATTTTTCGAAAAAACAAGATTTTTTTCAAAAAATAATAATTTTTTGAATTTTTAATATTAATAGGGCTAATATTGCACACTCATCCTCTTCAGGTATGTTACTTTAGGTATGTTATCCATAGGGTCACTGTGACCCCCTGGTGTGCATGTTAAGGATTAATCCAGCAATTATAACATGGTGCAACATATTAATGGTGCAAATATTACGAAGTAAGCAAAAGAAAGAACCAAAGGCAAGATTATATTGTTTCAATTATAAGGATGAAATGATGTATATAATTCTATTAAAATAAAAGATATAAGCTTAAGATATATATGTATAAGATATGTGGAAGGGACTATGTGTGCGCATTAATACTGGACTAGGTGCTATCTAAATGAATATTATTTAGAAGCAACACATGTATTGTGTATATTCATATACAGGGTGATTCAGAAATACTTGTACAAACTTTAGGGGTGAGTTCTCCATAAATAAGAAAAAAATGTCACATATGTCTGGAAATGCCTAGTTTATGAGTTATAATCGAAAGATTACATTTCAGGCCTGCCTGATCTAAATCCATTAGATTTTTATCTGTGGGGACACTTAAAAGTCCTCGTTTATGCAAATAAAACTGCAAATGAAGACTCTTCACCAATGCATCATCCCTCAGTCCATAGCGCTTCTCAGCGCATAGTGAGCCTCTCTCATATGCCTGTAGCGCGCACGTTGATCATGATATTACAGGCATATGGGACCTACTGTTTTTACGCCGATTCCGAACGGCTAAAATCGAGAGGCTTCTCTTGGCAAGAATACTCTCAGTGTACTCAGTGGTTTGCCATTGCCTTCTGAGGGAGCACGAGCGAAAATTTCTAGGTCCTACCGGGAATCGAACCCGAGACCTCTAGCATAGCAAACCGATGCGCTGGCTGTTAAGCCACGCTAGGCTCCAATGCATCATAGATGCCTGCAAAACCATCCGCAACTATCATGGGATCTTTGAAAAGATGTAACAATCCATGATACAACGTGTCCATGCGTGCATTGAAGCAGGTGGAGGACATTTTGAACATTTGTTATGAATTATAAGTAGATAAACAATTGAACTAAAGATGTATTACATTGGTCATGTGTCATTGTAGACGTATTCTGTCAGTTTTTGTCGAATGTACTCTTTCGATTATATAACTTATAAACCAGGCATTTCCGGACATATGTGTATATAACATTTTTTTCTTGTTTATGTGTGGAGAACTTACCCCCAAAGTTTGTACAAGTATTTCTGAATCACTCAGTATACATCACAATTTTGGAACGGAAACCTCTCTTAAGGGGATCCTGCAGCCGAATGTTTTACCGACATATCGCATTAGAAGAAATCTTTGAATTGGCTTTACAGAATCGCAAAATTCTTTTACAGAATTAAAGTACGCGCAAAAATCTAGCGCGCAGCGGTCGAGTTTGTATTAAAAACACAAAAAAAAAAATAAAAATCTTACTTATTTTTTAAACGTAGGGCTGTCACCTGATGACAATATTTGCTTAATACAGAAATACTGCAGTTTATATATACAAAATGAGATAGAGGCGCGCTAGGAAAAACATGTAAGAATAATATCGTGCAAGTAGGACTAAGATTCGAAGTCTAGAAAAAAAGATTTTCTCTAATTGCATTTTATGAATGCAATGTAGGTTATTGTAGGTACTATCCTTGTCTACACAAGGACAGATATAAATCAGTAACATAGAAAATGATAGAAAATGATAATTTTGTCGGTGAAACATTCGGCTGCAGGATCCCCTTAACCATATATTTTACACTTGTTAGTTACACAAGTTTTCAAAACAAAAATTTGTTAATGTCTTGCACCCAGTATGTTTAGGATTTGCATAATCTCAATCAACAATATAGTAGATATATCAAATTATAAGTATCGTTTCATAACGTTTTATATGATTAGTATACTTGTAAAATTATGTGAAACAAGTATACTATACTATATGTATACTATAGTATACTTGTTTCACATAATTTTATTGTAATGTTAATAAGTTACTGCAATGTCTTTCATAGAAAATATTGCGTAATCAGAACACGTGGCTAACTAAGAACATCTGGAACTCTTTAACAAGTATTTATCATCATACTTCAACAACTGTTTATCATCATACTGTCATTTCTAAGATGTAAAATAATTACCTCGACATCTGGTCCTGTTGGAACACTGTGTTCAGAATCGCTATCTTCCTTCTCATCTTCCAAAGCAATCAGATGTTCTTCCTGCGTTTGGGGCATTAGTTGTAATTCTTCTCTGCTTTTGAATTCCAATCGCGTTATATATAGGGGGAAAAACAATCCCAAAACCACCTAAGAATACATTTAAATATGTGCATGTTTTTTAGATGTTAAATATTCGATTAGTCAACTGAAATTGGACAAGTTACAACATAGATTGATCTATTACCTTTAAATTAGTATTTTTTCGTGTTCGAAGGCCACCCATCCATAAATCGGCTAAAATAATTTGGCTACAAGGATGCGCCAATAGCGGCCGATGATTCGCTGTAACTGCGAGTGACAAGCATGTCTGCCCCGACCAATTTTGAAGTTCCGAAGTTAATAGCTGCTGCGTTTGATCATCGTCCTGTCGATAGCAATAGTCCAATAATTCGAGCGCTATAATGAAAAACGTACAATTCGCAGTCAGTTGTACGACAGTGGTTTCACATCTAAGAAGATTCGTCATTTCGTATTTATACATACCGATGTTTTCAAACTCCTTGCCGTAACCGCGCAATTCGTCATAAACCTCAGTTTCCAGATCATCCTCGGCCGCCTCGTGCGCCATCGCCTTGTACAATTTTAGTGCAACGAGCGCCTTGGCTAACGCCTCCTCTCCGTGTTGCCACATTAACAAAGCCATTTGCTGACGTTTTGTTAATACGGCCCAAATAAGCAGCTCGTTAAAAGGGTAATCAAAGAGAGGAGTATCGCGATTAGCTGGTAACGTCTCGGCGAGCAGACTCATGGTTAGACTGTCAGATTTTCCGCCGGAGCCCGTGTAATAGCGCGTATTGCAGTTCGAAGCGCAGCTGTTTCGATACATATGCTGCTGATGACCACCGCCGGATCTCTTCATCACCTTCGTATAGATCATGCGAAATCTTCGCCGCGTATATTGCGCGCGATACGCACCACCCATCAGCTTGTTAATCACGAGGCCGATGTCGTGCAACGTATACATGTAACCCCGTGGGATATTCGGCCGTACATCGCGCAAGATGTAGCCTAATGTGTTCGATGGTCCTTCTTTCTGATTGATTCGAGAAGAAAAAAGAAATATACTACAACGTTCCAAGTAAATTGTAATAATCCTATTTTCTAAGTGAATTATTTCAATAGTCTCCCTCTTTGTATTGTAAAGAACCGCGCGCGCGTACACGCCAATATATATTTCATAGAATACGTAAATTATAATTTAAAAAAGTGAAATTATTCATTTACCAAGCGATATAGCTTGTTTGCTGTATCCGTATAGAAATTGTTTACTAAAAAAAGTTGTCGCTACAGAAATAAGTTGACCTACCGTATTATATAGCTCCTCAAGACGTGGTATCGATAAAAACTTCCGCATGGATACTCCATTTTCCAGTAGAAGTTTCACAAAGTCTATTCTGTCGTGCTGAAGTGCTTGCATCATAGCTTGTTCCAAAGCGCCGGGCGGCCATTTTTGACCGTAGACGAAGATTTCACTTCGGGCAATGTCCACGCGGTTCCATATTAAAGAAAGAGATAACTGTTCAGCCGGGGATAATTGTTTCGATTTAAACAAAGCTGTCAATATCGTTTGATCGAGTTCCTGCGGTCTATCTTGCGATATTCTGAACACAGTAATCTACAAGAGTATAACTTTTACAATTTTTAATTCAACATTTACACGACGCACAGCTAAATCTTATTTCTTATAGAAATATCAAATATTAATACCAAATGTTTTTTTCGTGTGCACTGCAAGAGTTCTGAACAGAGCTGACTCGCTTGTTCGGCGGAAACTTGAAAGGTGCGTTTAATAGTTTCCAAAACTTGTTCTTTAACACCCTCCAGCGGTCCTTCTCCGTCACCAGTCTGTCCGTCTCTCCATCTACATAAAAAGCATACTTCATAAACATGCATAATGTATTTCTTAAAAATATGTATAAATATTGCGTAAGCTCTCCATTACTTGTGCATAAAAGCGATCAGATCAGCTGCACGTCCCGAACCGTCACAAACTACCACGGGCACAGGTGGATCATCCGTCACGTATTCCAAAACTGCACGGATTGTATTCGTTCCACCTTCGATAACTAACGCGACTACTGGTATGCTACTGTGTGTATCTAGAAGCATCGGTGAATCAAAGCAAGTTGAATTGTAGAATTTCAGTACATGCAAATCATTGTATTTAAGATTGTAACACTTACATGGTTGCAATTTTAGATTTGAGATGTATTTTTCTAATTTCCTGCGGAGAACAATCTCTGCACCATACCGACCGCCAGTACCATTGTCTACTAATAAAAAGTAAGCGTGCCGATTGTTTAACACTGTATACTTAGTCCTGCAAATTCATATACAAACATACTTTACAAAATCTCATGTTTCAAAAATACCTTTACATTGTAAATGTGCAGCCTTACCATGGTGAGGAAACGCAATCGTATGATACTTCTCCACCGCGACCAATTAATTCGTGACTTTTATCCAAAATTCCCCAAGGGGCAATACCTATACTTACTACGCGACCCTGTCGTTGAGAGCGTTCCAACAACAATGCATCACCGACCTGTCGTGTAACACCTACAAGAATTAACATGTAAAGAGAAATAAAAATTTATTGAAGCTACGTTACTATCATTTTTCATGAATAGAAATATATACCTGTGTTTGTCCCCCCTGTAAATATCCATGCTCCTGTTGTTTTAGCAGCTTTCAATAAGCCTTTACGCAAAACTTTCTTCAGGCTTGGTTGAAGCTCGAAATTTGACCGACCACCATGGACAGTAATTAACAATTTGGGCAATCCTAAATTCCATTCCCGACATAATAGTTGTACGATCGGTTCCGGTCGTGTATCATGAGCCAATCTTACATACTAAAAATAATATACAATGTTATTTCCTCATTCATAAATACAACAATAATTATTATAAGAACATTATATATGTATAATATCTAATATTAATAATGTAAAAAGCATTGGATATATACTTGTGCTTTTGTAGGATGCGGGCCACCCTGAAATTCTATAGTACCATACGCATCAGTGGGAAAGGGACGAGTATTTTTTCCTGAAGACCATTGTTCGCGATCCTTTTCCCTGCTCTCGCCAAGATTGTAACTTTGAATATCCGCTCCAGTTCCGCAATGATGAGTATATGAATAGCCACAGCAACATCTATAATAATACAATATACAATTATATCATGTATAAATGTAATTTACGTTGGTCATATTTTTGTATACATATACCATATAGGTTCATATTTTGTTCATAAAATTATTGTGCGCGTATGGTATAAAACATGAAATTTTTAAATAATTCTATATTATAGCAATATATCTAATAGCATAAAATGATAAGTATCATAATGCAAATATAAAATATACATATAGTTCAATATTTTGTTTATAAAATCGTTGTGCGTATGCTATAAAGCATGAAATTTCTTAATAATACTATATTATAGCAATATACCTAACAGCATAATATGATAAGTATCATAATGCAAATATGAAATGTACGCATTTTTTAATGGTAAATGTGAAAAAGAATTAAAAGACAAATGCCATAAAAGGAAATTAATGTAGTTTAGTTAAAGATGATAATTAAGCATGATAAAGTACATGTAATGAGATTATGAGATAGGCATAATGGAGGAAGAATGTAAATTTGTTGTCTATACTTAAAAAAATTTGCTAGAATAAGATTATTTCAACATTGTTGTTTCAAATAGATAACAAAGTTACAAAAGCAAACAGGATTTATAAATCAATGCAAGACACATACGAGTCTCTCACCTGGAAGTAGTAATCACATCATATTCCGCATTCTTATCTCCCTGTATTTGTACAAACCTACAAATGAAATAAAAAAATAACTAAAATCAATGGATGGGCGAGTAAAAAAATACAAGTTATTATGAATATGAATATTCTGATTTGTCATTATAATACATCGATGTAAAAAATCATAGCTCATGGTGGTTGATGTAATCTAATGATAATACTCTGACAAAAGTGGTAGACCACATGACGAAAGAAGAATAAAACAGATTGATCAATGAAAAACAATGAATTTAGGTATGTGTCCATCTTAAATACTAATCTGATGATAAGTCACACTCTATAGCACACGCTGTATTTTGCTGATATAATATCAAGAATCTTTTATTAATAACAAAACATAAATATATTAATAATTATACTGTACTCGTAGGAAATTTCATACAATGCAAAATTTTATAGAATTTTTAGTATTATAAGCTTTCTTTAGCATTATTTATCTTTTTATATCTTTTTTTCTATGTATACATCTTACAGCTGTTTCGTGTTAGAATTCTACCTGTGTTCATCCTCAGTGCTTGGAATAAACTTTGCACATTCCCTCTTTTGAAATGTTGCTTCTATCCAACTGCGTTCTGTTGTCTATAATTTGATAAACGTAAGGACATAATGGTTACAATCAATGTTAAGAAAAGAATCAATGTTGGTTTTAAATATATTAAAAGTCTTTATGTAATGTAATCCCCTATTCTTATTGTTACAGGATGCTACAAAAAAATGTTAACACTTATATAAAAACTTTTTAGAGAAACAGAATTGATAACATAAGATATCATATCATAGTAACAAATGTATTTTGTCTTCAAAGAATCTCTTGTTCACCATCATTCAACACATTCTTGGAATCTTCTCCAGGTGGTCTCCAGAGCCGTGAGGCATATTTCTTTGGGTATTGTTGCAACCACATTTGCAATTTTCTTTCGATCTTGCACATTACGTGGCTTCGTAGTATATTCTTTCATCATCTCCCACAGCCAGAAATCATATGGCGTGAGGTCTGGAGATTTCACATTTAAAACTTGCAAATGTTATAATATTACAATAATATTCAAAGAAATGTGCCTCAGGACTCGAAGGATCACCTGGAGAATATATCAAGAATGTGTTGACAATGATGGTAAATAAATGGAGATTCCTTAAAGACAAAATATTTTGTTACTATGATATTTTGAGTTATCAGTTCTATCTTTCCATGTAAGCGTTAATATTTTGTTGAAGCGCACCCTGTATACCGTTATATCTTAATTATCAAATAGTATATCGAAATCAAATTAAAAATGTATAATACAAAATTAAAAAAACAACATATTAAAAACAAATTATAATATCTTAAATAATGCATTAATAAGAAAAAGAAAATACCTTAACTTTCTTTCTCTTCACTTTTGGAGTATTTACACCACAAATAACATTTCCAATTGCCATTTTGATGGAACTGGTGCTCACTTTAACTTAAGAAGTGTTCTAAAGAAAAATAATCAAAAATAATAGAAAAAATAGAGAAACTAATCAATATAACACGCAAGATACTACTATTATTGAATTCATTATACCTAATAAAACCCAAGGTTTCGGGCTCAAAGATATAAAAAAAGGTAATAAAATAAAACAACCATTTTTACTTTTCAATATTATTATTAGACACCGGATTTTTCATATGCAGAATGGTGGAAAAGAGCAATTAATAACTAAGATTATGATATTTATAATATCCAACATATTTATCCTGCAACATATGTTAGGTATAAATATGTTGGATATTATAAATAACATAATCTTATTAGTTATTAATTGCTCCTTTCCACCAATCTGCATATGAAAAATCCGATGTCTAATTATCATCCTTTATCTTATAATTAGTACATTTTTTAGAACAATGGATTAATTTTTCTACACCAAAAAGTATTCATGACTTTTTGTTCTTAAAATGATTTAATACTGTGGAGATCACTTCTTCATCACTGATAAATTTTTTCACATAAATGTGAATTTGATTTCAATTTTAAAAATAAAAAATTACAAAATAATCACTTTTACTTTTAAAATTGAAAATAAAATTTGTGTGGAAAAAAATTTACCGATAATAAAGAATGATCTTTGCAATGTTAAGCTACTTTAAGGACAAAAATTTAGAATATTTTTGTAGTGGTATAGAAAAATGAATTCATTGCTCTAAAAAAATGTCCTGAAATAAAAAGTGATTATTTTAAAAGTGAAAAGGGTTGTTCCATTTTATCATTTTTTCATATCTTTGGAATGAAAACTTTTAAACCTTACTATGTATATATTGAACCTTACACAAGTTAATATAAAAGCTACGTGAATTGAGTTCTCTATTTGAAATACGTCATTGTATTGTGTACTATATAAACACAGTAGCACAGTTCAAGGAATGAAAAACTAATAAAATTTGTATACAGCAAAGATAAAATTTCTATTAAAATTTTATTACCCTCTGCACAAGTTGCGAAATTAGCTCTTAATTGCATATTCGTGCAACTACATAATTAAATCATACAAATTATTGATAAAGTTCAACAAATTTAATGCTTTACAATAAAATAAAATAAAATAAAGTATTAACGTAAAGGAAAATAATTGAAATAATCGGACGAATATATATACATACACAGTACATACATATCTATGATCGATAGATTACTTATGTTTATTTCTACCAATGTAGATTACTATTAATACTTTAAAATCTTTGTTTAACTTACTTTTTATCTTTTTCTAATTCTTACAATTAAAACTAGAAAAATATAAAAAGTAGATAAGTTAAACCAAGATTAAAGTTAATCTACATTGCTGGTGGAAATGGACATTATAAAAATACATTCATTACTCACCAATCGACAGGACTTGTTCTTGACAATCATCTTTACCAATCCAGTAATAAACGTGAATCGTGCTAAAAGATAGCTGTAGCTTAAGCACAATCGCGATTGTCAGAATCGTGTCGGAGTAACGGTACACCACAATATTATCCTGTTGCGTCTATTTTGACAAATCATGCCAGCTAAAAAAAAATCCATGGGTTTACAAAAGTCGTAAAAATTTTTGCTTCAAGAAAAAATAGGAAATGAAGGTTTCATCGTTTCGCGATAAAGTGATAGACGGAATAAATGGAATTTCGGAGGGCAGGCACCGAGATACGCTTACGTCCTTACGTGTTGTTTAAGTGGAAAGTGTGCGAACGACATAAATAAGGTGTGATTTAACGCATTGCGTAGATATTAAATATATATATACATAATAGAATTAGCATAAGTACGATTATTCGATTTCGTGAATTCGTGAATACGATCGTTTTTGTCGCGAGTAGGATCGATCTCACGTATTGTGGTAGCGACGGCACACGCGGCACGAGGCTCGAAAAGAGGTTCGAAATCGGCGGGAAAATCGACGATATCTGTCATCACGCGGCAAGGGGCAAGGTAACCTCGCGAGTTAACCTCCGTTGGTTCTTGTAGTTGTTATTTCGTGCAGGTGCGGAAAGTTATGAGAAAACGATCGACTACGTCTTGGAACGAAGCGGAATTGCTTTGTTTACCATTTACCATTACGTAAAAAGTATCGTTCATTCGTAGTCGATAAGAATCTCTTTCTTGCACCTGCACGTATCTATTACACCTTTTTATTCAATTCCCGAACATATCTCATTCCAAGACTCCAAGAGCAGAAAGTATAGAATGCGATGCAATTGAAAGAAGCAGACTCAATTTTTCGAGTCGGGCGAAAAGCTATGCACTCACCGAATAAAAGCTAAAAATCAAGCAACTTTCAAGTGATCGCGTTCATCGCACGTGTGACGTACATTTACGTGGCGCGCGCGTCTTCATGCATCGAGTCATCGAGATGTGCCACACGCGAGCTATTCTGACTAATTGTAAGTATTCCAATTCCCTCGCAACGCGCTCGGGCCTCGGGCTCGGGATTACTCAAAACCCTCAAAACTCGAGACGACTCGCAGCTCACTAGCTCGCAATTGACTCTGTACTCTCGGCGACCGTACAGCACCGAGAACACCCGACACCCGACCGCGAGCTCTCAGCTCACTCCGAAGTCCGAACTGCTCCGAAAGTCCGAACAGTCCGAACTCCGAAGACACCGAACTGGTCGGAAGTCGGAACTGAACCGAACTGGAAGTACTGGAACTGAACTTGACTGAACTGAAACGCGAAACGAAATAATTGGCTGCATTCAGCAGACCTAGGCTGCGGTCCACTTGACGCTACAAATGCTTTGAAGCGTTCTTCTTCTCTTTCTTTCTTCATTGAAAGAAAGGAGAAGAGGAATGCTTCGAAGCATTTGGAGCGTCAAGTGGACCGCAGCCCTAGAGCTGCTCAGTAGCAATCAAACGTCGCGCGGTTTAGTATGTTGGAAATTCGTGTACTTGGAAATACACGAAAGATTTAAAATTTATTAAACAAATTTTAAATCTCTCGCTTTAATATCAGCGTATAGCTCTCATTTGCCTTATATCGTGTCTTCAAACGTGATTGGTTCTTGGTTCCTACTTTTAGAACCAACAAATCAACGTAGAGTGTTGATAAGACGAACTGAGCAGCTGTGTTCTGCTGAACGCAGCCAATGCCCACTCGAGTCGCGACACCGACCGAGTTCTTGTTCATAGTCTGTTCTTTTTTCAACTGCGTGTTTTCCGTATTTTCAAAACGCTCATCTTCCTTCCTCTCTTCTTTTTCAATTTTCGGTAATTATGCAGAATAACTAACACAGCTCGGATTACTTTGACCTTGACATATGTTGTCAAGGACATGATTCTGAGTAACTTTTCCTTATAAGTTATAACATAATCGGCGGTCGCTACTTATTAAAAAGTTATTAACAAATAAAGTTTGACAAATACAGTAGTTATTTTGAAATAATTTGTTAAAGCAGAGAACAGTTGGTATACATATAAAAAGTACATATTTATATGTACGATGAATATAGTCGTATATAGGTTAGTGACGCGCTTTAAACAGTTAAATACTTTTAAAGCGCGTCACTAACCTACATAAAGTCGCTACATCTTGTCGGTATGACAGGTCTCATAACCTGATAGTCGTCAACTTTAACTGTTAATATCTCGCTTCGCGGGGCAGAGCGACACTTTTTTCTGCCAGATTCGGTCGTTTTGTGCAAAAACGCGTCGATTAAGCCTAAGTTCAACGAAATCGGTATTCTGCACATTTACCTCTGTTTACCTCACTTGACTTTCGATGATGAATATGTTGCAGCCACATGGTGTACACACACACACACACACACACACACACACACACACACACACACACACACACACACACACACACACACACACACACACACACACACACACACACACACACACACGGGGGGTGCAAGGGGGGCCTCCGGCCCTCCCTCCCGCACCCCCTATGCCGGTAGGCAGGGTGGACCTCGCTTTACAACTTAGCATGGACAGTAAGTTGTAAAGAATGTAAAGCGAGGTTCACTCTGCCTACCGGCGGAGGGGGTGCGGGAGGTGGGGCGAAGGCCCCCCTTGCACCCCCCCCTCCAGCGTGTGTGTGTGTGTACACCATGTCACTACGCATATTCATCATCGAAAGTCAAGCGATTCAAAATAAGTGCTGTATTTGTCAAGCTTTATTTGTTAATAACTTTTTAATAAGTAGCGACCGCCGATTAAGTTATGAGGAAAAGTTACTCAGAATCATGACCTTGACAACATATGTCAAGGTCAAAGTAATCCGAGCTGTTAGTTATTCTGTATAAATTACCCAATTTTCTTACACCTTATTCGTTTATCTAGGATTTTTTTAGTTTAATTGGTCGTTTAAATATTTTAATTGTACTTTCTCTGTTTAGAATAATGTACATTACGTACACTGCAGATGAAATTTAATTAAAATTTCTTCTCTGTAATCGCTAACTTAATTACCAATTTACCGAGATACTTATATATTTCGTACCTATACATATATACCATATTAAGATGAGTATCGGACTATCGGCAATATTTTACGCACTGCGTTATTTCTTGTAAAATAATATATGTTCTTCAGATTAATTGTCACTTTTATATTTTAAATAATGGAAAACAAATATATTTTACTCAAATGTTTATTTAATAAATTAAGGAGGTTGGAGCGTTTGATGAAATATAAGACAAGTCTATAATACATACATAATACGAAAGTTAGTTATATATCAACAATATGTTAATATGTAGAAAAAATTTCATTGACTTTTACCGTTCCGTTTTGAAGATATTTAATTTTAAATATATAGAATTTTACATTACAAATCCATGCAAAGGCTTACTTCGTAGATATTTTCTCTTAATTTGAGACAATTGCATACAAGACAGAAAAAAAATCGTTACAATTACAAAGTAAACATTTAAGTTCGTTCTGGTAATGTTTCATCTAAATTGACCGTACAATTTGAGAGAAATTTATATTTTTCGATGGAAAAAAACAAAAATATTTAACAAATGGACGACGCCGTGTATGGTTACGTGGCAACGTGTCATCAAATGAGCGTCTTATAACTTTTATTTTATCATTTTAAAAATATTTAATAAAATTATAACAATGATTATGTATAATGACGTTAGCTAATTTAGATAATGTTTTGATATTATTATTTTAATCGTTTTACACAATTTTAAGAATGAACTGTTTATTGACTAGCCTTAGAGCGACAACCTCCTTAATTGTTCACATATAACGCGATACGATTTAATTGATAACTTGTCAAATAAAAGATCTGTTTATGAGATATATATAATCACATATATTATATTATACATCAAAATAGGTACAGATATACAAAAGGTTTAAATACTTTATATAAACTAATATTTTCCAAAATAAAGCACCAATGGTTGACAAGCCCTTATAGAATTCTTACAATTAGTAATAAAGATTATAAACGTAATTTTATTTTTCTAACAAATGGAAGGATTTGCTTCTCTCATATCTTTGTGCAGTTGTATTACTTCGTTATATACAACTTTAGTTTTTACACACATATATAAGCACATATACATTTACGTACAGTCTGAGATACACTTGTAATATACATATATATGTATACCTACAGGATGTTTTTAAATATGTGAGAAGTATTGCAGTGGTGGATTCAGTACGCAAAAACAATGAAAAAAGTTCATATAAACATATCCTATTTGACCTTGTTTCCGAGTTATAATCATTTTTGTCCAGTAAATTACAGATGCTTACTTTCATAGAAGGTGCTCGAAATGGTCATACTTGACTTGTATTTGTAAACAGTGCTCAATATCTTTTGAATATTTACCGACCTTGTTGATATCACACATTCTCTTAAGTGAATTATTAAATGCTTTTAGTAAGAGAACGACCTAAAGTGAGTAAGTAAACTCAATCAATAGAACGTGTAAAATCAATAAGGTCGGAAATATTGAGGAGATATAGAGCATTGTTTACAAAAACATACCGAATGTGGCCATTTCGAGCATCTCTAACGTTAAGCGGCTCCACATTACTGCAGGGTATATATAAGAGAGATCGATATATATATACCCTGCATTACTGGAGTATAAACATGACTATACTCGTAAACAAGGTCAAATAGAACACATGTTGATATGAGCTTTTTTCATTGTTTTTTTTTTGTCCTGAATCCACCACTGCAAAACCCCCATATTTGGAAACACCCTGTGTGTGTGTTGTGTGTTACGCGCGCGCGCGCGTAATAGTTACAATGTTCATCTTATCTCTTTCTTTCTTATTAGCCTCTGGACAGCGATTATGTAATTTCCTGGAAACATCAAGGAACGGAAACATAAAAAATGAAAACTTTTACGTAAACTTGACATTTCTCTTTAACCGATATGCAAATGTTTTGTGATTCGTGAAAAATTTCATGTGGAATCAGAGGCCTAGTTTACACCGGACCGTTTGGTACGCATACCAAGTACTATATCCGTATCAAATCTCGGTTTACACCGCCACAACCCGAGATTTGATATGGATTTGATACGGATATAATACTTGATACGCGTACCAAATGGTCCGGTGTAAACTAGGCCAGAATGAGTGGAAAGGTGAAAAGTTCCGTTCCAAATTACAGGATCGGTGCCCAGGGCATGCACCAATCTTAAAATTCCTGACTCTTCATTATAGTCATATTGAATTACAACTTCAGAAGCAAAATAATCAAAATTTTTAAATCTTGTTTTTTTTTTAAATCATAATTTAAATTTAATTTTTTCCCTAAAATTTTCCTTTGTAGTTATTCCGCTATATACAGGGTCTTTATCGTAACGGCCCGTACGATTTTTGAAACTCTTCCAACAGTGTAAAAAAAGATAATAATTTCTTTCAATCAGGGGGGTAGGGGATTTTTAATTCTCCAACGAAACTGTGTTTTAAAGTCTGACAAATCAGTTGGCACGCAGTTTAGTAGGTTGGAA
Source organism: Leptothorax acervorum (assembly GCA_035220615.1). Classification (NCBI taxonomy): domain Eukaryota; kingdom Metazoa; phylum Arthropoda; class Insecta; order Hymenoptera; family Formicidae; genus Leptothorax; species Leptothorax acervorum. Next base: position 159,014 of record JASTWQ010000356.1, on the reverse strand, counting down.
ATTCGTGTACTTGGAAATACACGAAAAGGATTTGAAAAATTTATTAGTTTATAATAAATTTCAAATCTTAAAAACGCGTATATCGTGATTGCCAGTTACGTCGATTAAAATTCTCAATTTGGTTAATAATCACTGGCGAAGTTAATGTGTTTCTTATTCGTTTAAAAAAAGATTGTTAGGTGAACATTCATCTATTTCATGCAAGCTAGGTACAACTTGCAATAAAAGAAAATTGGAAAACTTTTTCTTCATAAAAAATTCTATATTCCCTTGAATTTTTTAAACGCGGGCACCATGGTATTTTTCTTTCATAATGTTGCAGAAAACTTTAAGACAAATTCAACACACTATCAGAGAAATGTCACTTCTATTGATATTTGCAGCATTATTTTGAAGCAGTACTTATAAGTTCTGACTAAAAATGTAAATGTAAACGCTGAAAGTTATCTGGGAACAATTTTCGCATTGTAAACACATAATATCAGTATTTTTCGAGTCTTCTTCCGAAGTGGATATTAATCGTTGTTTCAATAGCAGCAATGAATCATTATTCTAATTCAAAATGTGGACTGTTACGATGAACACCCTGTATAAAAAATAAATATGTATCTACATATATCATATTTATAGCAAAAAGTGAACTCATCACAATCGACTGAAATTTATAATTGTTTATTAATCTCTTCTCCATAAATTGAGAAGAAAATCTTCGGCATATATTTTTTATTAATCTGTGCTATCAAAATGCTAGTATGCGAAAAAACTAATTTATTTTTATATACAGCACAAAGAAAATCCATATAATTTTTGGTTTCTGATATCATAATTTAATATGTATGTAATGAGGAAGATTAGAAAAATCTCAATGATAAATTACATTATAATTACTAATACATTTACTAATTAGTAGAAATGTAAACACCTCGATATTAAAGTTGTTTCTTGATTCCTAGAATATTGTTGATAGAACTAATAATATTAAGAAGAATTATTCAAAATATATTATATTATAAATATTTTTACATATGCTATATTTCAATTTCTCTCGTCTTTAACTTGAATTAACTTTGTGTAATCATGAGAATTTACAATCCTCTTTGATTCAAGAACACCCGCTTATTTTTTATAGTTTGCAAAAATATAAACGGAAAAATAATAATCTAATATCTTTAATTTATATCTAGATATAATTAGGAACCTTAGTACATTTATAGTAAATTGTAAATTATTGTTGAGGCGATATAATGACTTAAATGCTGGAAGTATATACTTAAAAAAAGTATGTCTGTCGTCCGAGTAAATGCTGAGATAATTATCACATTCTATTTTACAGTATTCTTCTTACTTTTATCTTTACCATACATAGCATCTAGAAGTAAACCTAAAAATACTATAAATGTACTTATCCATTGCCTATGAGAAAGATTATTGCCAAAAATTAATATAGAGCCTAAAACGGTAAAAAATTTCCTAGTAGTGGTTATAATTGAACATGGCAATGGACCGAATTCAGCTACCGTAAGAAATATAAAATATTGCCCAAAGGCCCCAGCTATAGAAAATGTCATTATATGCCATATGGTGGAAGGATATCTTTGGAGGAAATAAACAAAGTCAAAAAGTTCTCCAGAGATAATAATTACTGTGCTACTAAAGATAACAGACCAGAGATTCATATTAAGCATCATGTGACCTGACTTTGAATTGTGCTCTGCCCTCATTCGTTCCTGCACCGCACTTGTTAACCCATCCATTGTTAACGATAACACTAATAACAATTCTCCAACTGATACTTGTGACTCTGCTTGCTTTTTAGAGACATTACCATCCTTATACATAAACAATGCAACTCCGATGACGATTAAAAAGATGAATATGTACTTTCTAATTGGATATACCTGCAAAGAAAATATGATCAGTAAAGGAAAAAATTTTCAATGCACACAGCACAAAGAACTGTCTCGCGAAATATAGACCTATTAAGTTATACCTATACCTTTTTTCCTAGTAATACACCGAGTATCATCACAGGTATAGGCTTGCCGGCTTTGCCGATCACCTGCGTTGGATAACTGACAAACTGCAAAGCCATGTTACTGCACACCATAGCGAGAAAATACGTCAGGGCGGACAGCGAATAATACAGAGTTGATGTAGTGTCCTCGCCTTGCTTCATCACCGTCAGCAGACTCGTTTTGGCGAATATGTAATTCACCAGACACTGAACGAAGACCAGTGCAAACATGTAAGTGAATTTTTCCCGATTCTCCCCATCGCCGTACTGTCCACGTGTGATTTTCTCTTGCAACATACCGAAGTAGAAATAGCACACAAATATGCCGATTGCGCATACAAATAGTTTGGTATGTTTGTTAGTAAGGGCCATTTTTTTTAAAACCGCATCAAGCCCGCCTCGAAACGTACGTGTTCACGTTACCTATTAGGTATTTGGACAGTGCCAACATATGACACCGATGACGGATGACACTGATTGTACCGAATGTATGTATGTATGTAGTGTATGTACGTACATACATTGTACACACATTACGACACTACGTGAGTACGTGGCCGGCAATGGTAGGTTCCGTAGGTAAAGGGCTCCACACACACATTTCCGTAACAGTAAGGTTTCAACCAATCGCGGTTTCTCGATTCGGCCGGTTACGGTTACAAACGGCCGAATTGGGCAACGCGATTGGTCGAAACTTTACTGTTACTGTTACTGTTTACTGTTAAGGCCCTTGCACAATGCTAGGCAACAGGAACAGGAAATAACCTCAAATTCGTCAATACAAACCTAAAAAATTCGAACGATATGATTGGTTGGCAACAGGCAATAGGCACAGAATTTCCAACGTGACGGAAATTCTGTGTCTATTGCCTGTGTTATCGTCTATTCTGCATAAATACAAGGTTTCTGATTTCTGTTCCCTGTTCCTAAACACCCATTTGCCTGTTGCCTAGCATTGTGCAAAGGGCTTTACTGTTACTGTTACGAAATGTGTGTGTAGAACCCTTTAGTTTACATCCCCTCTCCGTATTGGCCGCGGCGTCGACGCGCTCTTTATGCGCAGGAGCCTTGAGTACATTTTGCGCATGCGCAATACATTTATTAAATATTATTAACTGAACTAATTTTGCAAATAACTAAGAAATTTATTAATTCACAAACGTAACTAAAATATTCGTAAATCACAAACGATTTCCTATTAATTACAGTTATCAGGTATTACAAAATCTGTTTATTATTCCAAAGTGTCGGCTGACATCTGCACGACCAAAAGAAAATTGTTAATTACAAAAAGACTAATTGGTCACAAACGTTAAAAATTGACTCAAAATCAACCACAACGAAACAAACGAAATATACTCAAGGAAATGTACAGAGGTGTCCCCCTCTGATCTTAAGGCGCGGGTCCAATGGAGATTCGTAAGCGTAACCATAAGATCGTAACCGTAATACCTAAAAGTTGGTATATTTGAACTTTTACGTTACGGGCGTTACGGTAACGAAGAAAGGTTAGATTGAGTTACATTCTATAAGTAAACTTGAAAAACTGTCTTTGATAAACTGGAAGAGTATGAAAATGACATTTTTGCTTCCACTAATGTAATAAAACACATTGGTTGAACTCAATATTTTTGTTTTAAAACCTTTCTTTTCGCAATAATTGCAGAATTATTGTAGCCAAGTTAATAGCCACAAGAGTTGTTCTTTTAACACGGTGAATATCCATTAGTAATGCGAAATTTGTGCACTTTGTAAAAGTTAAATTAGCATAGAGGTTAGAATCAATTCAAACATGAATTCGCGTATGGGTTTACGGTTCTTTACGTTACGTTACATAGGCTGCCATTGTAGACGATAGGAGGCGATTTTTACGGTTAAGCCCATCGCACACAAAATGACATAGCTACATATGCATAGCATAAGACCGTCTGGACCAATGAGCATCCAGCATAAAGTCGCCATATTGATTTACAGAACATGACAGAAGCATAGGCAGAACATGTGCATAGATAACGAAAAATGCCATGCACAACATAAGACCATCTGGACCAATGAGCATCCTGCATAAAGTTGCCATTTTGATTTACAGATCATAACAGAAGCATAGACAGACATGTGCATAGTAAACGAGAAATTCCATAAAAACGAAATTTCGACCAATCAAATGCCAGTCATGAGCCTCGATCACCAAGGATGCGTTCGGGAAACACGCTACTAGAGCTGATAGTGCACTCTTTGAACATACCCCAAGATAGCAAACCTATTATTTTGATGTGTATCGAAAGTTGTGCTGTTCGTGTGAATATTGTTGTTTATTACCGAGCATATAGCAAATAAAAATATGGAAGATCATGAGAATTATTATGCGAGAAGAAGTGAAGATGAAGATGAAAACTCAGAGAATTGCAATAATAATATAGTTTACAATAGAACTTCAAGAGAGGATGATTCTCTGTTGGTGGATCTTGTTAAAGGTTACCCTCATCTGTATGATAAACAATCAAGAGATTTCAAAGATATAAAGAAAAGAAATAATTCATGGGAAGAAATAGGAGAAATCTTAAACGCGACGGGTATAGGATACATTTTTCTTTTATACCGATATTACATTAATATATGTATATGTGACTGTTTTAATATATTTTAATAATTAAAATGTATTTCTTATGTATAAATATAGTTGTAATGTGTGTGCATGTGCGAGTAAAATAGATTTTTATTCTATTTATATATGTTTCAGCTGCGGATTGTCAGACAAGATGGGCAAGACTACGCGAACGATATTCTCGTGAGAAAAAATTACAAGAAATGGAAACCAGAAGTGGTAGTGGACATATAACAAGATCAAAATTTCCCTTATATGAGCAGATGAGTTTTTTATTTAAACATGTCAAGAGTAGAAAGTTAGTTTCTTTTACCAGAGACTCTTTTGTATTTATATTACATTTGTAAAAAAAAGTTTATAAGATATGTTGGAATAATTTGTTATTTTATTCAGATCTATAACAAATATATCACATTCGACTACCAAACAATCAAGTCCGATCAGGACAAGTGTATTAACAGAAAAATCAGGTGACTTTAGTTAATAAACAGCTAATAATTTTATTAATTTGGAAAATATTGTCTTATTGTTTTAAATATAATTTAAATTGTAGGTTCCTCAAATGTGTGTGTATCAAGGAATATTGGATCCACTCACGAGTATGATACAATCAACAAATCACCTGAAAACATATTGAAGACTGGATTCACATCAGCAGTGGACGTTTCTCGCAGTTCCTCAATACATTCCCGTTCTGATTTTCTATCCCGTTCACATAACATTGATATTCCTGCTTCTCAGAAAAACATATGTAACCAACGTAAAGCATGCACTATAAATCCTATATCTGCAGAGGAAACAAGTATAGTTAAATATTCAGAATTGTACAATTTTTTTTTTGTTGATGAAAATACTGCAGATGAATCAATATTAACAAATTTAACCTCTCCATTTTCTTCCTCAGAAACATCATTAGACAGCAACGATGAGTTTCCTGTACTGCGTAGCCCAGATGAATATCATTATAGTGACAATGAAACAGTCTCTTCAGTAGAATGTTCACAAACATTAAAACAGAAAGGAGTTTCACCTGTCACAAATTTAAAAATAGTATCACCTAATAGAGAAATAGTTTCACCGACCCAATGTAAAAATCGTAACACATTATCTTTATTATTGCCTGTTGACTCTCCTTCATCAAAGATAGCGAACTCTGCAGCACTATCTGTACACTCTTCTTTATCAAATATACCGACAAAATTTGCAAAGAAAGTTAAACGTAAATCCACAGCAGATGATGAAATGGAAGATTCTTTTGTAAAATTAACTTCAGCGGTAACTACTCATTTCGAAAAAAAGAACCAAAATACAATACCTTCTGAAGTCTTAGATGAAGAAGACATTTTTGGTAAAACTGTTGCATGCCAATTGAAAAAAATCGCAGAACCTGAAAAAACTAAAATAAAAGGGCAGATAATGAAAATACTATATAATTTGTAATACAAAAGGTTTTATTATACATTTATAAAATAAAATACGTTTATGAAACAAGTTGATTATACATTTTTACGACATATCCCTGTTGCGTCCTCTACGAATATAATCAATTTGCCACGGCACTGCACCTTGTGCTGATGACAAATATTCACAGAGAGTGTCCCTTTGAAGGTAAGCATGTGTTACTGCTCTACGTACATTAGTAGGTCGTAAATTAGTTGCATTATCTAAACCTATTCTCCATTCACCTTGTATAACATGTCCTGTATTATCTTCATTGTCAACATAATTCGGAGGACAGTAAATTTTTTCTACATTAGGTGCACTATTATTTTGCGTCATTAAAAAATTATGCAAATTTACTGCCGCCATGATTATTACATCTACATGCTCAGGATTCATACATATGCAGCGTTGAAAAACTCTCCATCTTGAGACAAGAATACCAAACGCATTTTCAATAACACGTCTGGCTCTAGATAATCGATAATTAAATATAGACTTTGCCTCACTTAAAAAATGCCCAGGATAAGGCCGCATTATTCGTCTGGATAATGGAAATGCCTCATCAGCCACGAAATAATGAGGCATTTCTATATCAGATAAGGGTAACTTAGAATTTTCGACGGGTATATTAAGATTATCACTATTTAAGCATTTCCCAAAATCAGATTGTGCAAATATACCGCCGTCACTTGCACTACCATATGCGCCACAGTCTACTATTGTAAATTTATACTGATCATCGCATGCAGCTAATAATACAATACTAAAAAACTTCTTATAATTGAAGTACAGGCTACCGGAATTTGGTGGTGCTTTGATGGTGAAATGTTTCCCGTCGATTGCTCCAAGACAATTGGGAAAATTCCAACGATTTAAGAATCCAGCAGCTATTTCCTTCCATTTTTCTTCTGTAGGCGGCTTTAAATATATGGGGCTTAAAACTTTCACCGTTATTCTACATGTTTCTTTAATAATGTTGTAAGCAGTCGATTCTCCTATTCGATGCGCAAAGGCAATTGAAGATATTTGATCACCTGTCGCAAGATATCTAGAATGAAACAAAATTATGTAGCAGAACCAACATTTACTGTAACGATAAACCGATATCTACAGTAAAGATTTATAAATACCTGAGCATAATAAGAATCCGTTGTTCTGCTGGCAATGCTCTCCAACTTTTCTTTTGTAGGTGAGGTCGCAATAGATCTACTAATTTATAAAAAGTACAGACATCCATTCGCGTATATTTGAAGAACATTACTGGATCTTCTTTTAGCTCTTGAAAGAGATGTTCAAAATCGCCAAATTGTGGTCGAGCCGCATATATCGGTCGTACCCATAATCGTTTATTATTCCGTTTACGTTTTCGTAAAATTTTATAAGCGGCTAATATTACTACTGCGATATACATATAATCGTCCGTGTCCATTATAGCAAACGATATCAAGGAAAACGCTGTCCTGGCCGATCTTAATTTTCTCTTTGGTAACACAACTTTGAATATTGCCGTGCCTCCAACTGGAAGTTCCACTTATTTAATACAAAAGGCCCTGCACACAATAAAGCATATATTAAAAATAAGAATAAATATTAAATATTATGCTATATAAATACAGAAATATTCCTGTAATTAATATTAAAATATATGTAAATGTAGGAATATTCCTATATTTATCTTATATTTTATTCTTTTCCATTGTACATACGTTACGTTTAATTATTATTTTTATTTCCGATTCCTAATATTTAATATTAGTTATATTCTTCCTAATATGTGTTCTATTGTGCGCACTTCTCGTATCTAGTCTCACTTTTGACAAATGTCAATAATATTTAGGTTAGGAGTATGTTTTTCTTCAGTCTCTGACTGGCGTAAACTTATGCTATGCGTAGAGTATATAGGACTCTAGCTATGCGTACTTGTGTAGATTGCGTATCTTTCTTATGCTTATGTTATGTTATGTCTATGTTCTATGTATTTTGTGTGCGATAGGAGGCCTTTTTACGGTTACGGTTACGGTTAAGCTTACGAATCTCCATTGGACCCGCGCCTTTAATGAGCTTTTAATATGTTGGTGTGTAGACAAAAATAAGAGATACGTATTTTTTTATGCGTGCCCATACACATGAAAAACCCCTTTGAAAAAAATCGGTTTTTCTCTTTCGGACCGAATATCTCCGAAACATAAGAGATAGAAAAATTTTCCAAAATGGAAATTAAATGGCTTGAAATAGAGGTAGCGCCAGCTAGGCTCCGGCAAACGCATGCGGAAGGCGACTTCATGTATGTACGCGGTAGAGCCTAGCGCCACGCCACGTATGTATTTGACGCTCGATAAAATTTTGTTAATAACAGAAAAATGTTATTTCCCAAATGTTTAAACAATTTTCCTAAACTTCCCTAAATGATTCCCAAATCATATGAAAAAGAATAATTCAAAAATATTCAATTTGTCTGCTAAAGCTATATCCACACAAACTTGCATAAGCCCATAAGCATATGCACAATCATAACCATAATAAGGATCAATTCAGACGAAGTTTGCATAGCTGCATAACCATATGCATAAAGAAATGAACCAATCACATATCTAATAAGAAAAGTGCTACACAAATGTATCTTTATATATGTATGTACGCATATGCAGCGTTGTAAAGAAAACGTTCAATCGTCACTGTAGAACAAATATTATCAAATTGACATATATATATTCCGTGGATTTGTAATTATTGTGCAATCCGTGTTGCTGGACATATCCTCTGAAAAATCTAAAAATTGAAATATGGAAGCTGAAGAGTTATGTGCTTTGTCATGAATATTTGAATATTTGCTATCATCCGCAGGTGAAGTTACATGGCAATATGAATATACATGTGGGATCTATGTATCATACGTTATACGAATAAATACTATATCCAATATAGTTTTTACTTTTTTATTTCTGTATCAAAAGTACAAAAATATAAATACATATCTATATGCTGAATTACACATATAATTAATGTAAAACAAGTGGCAACAATGCATATAACTTGATATCACTTTTGCTTTGGTTTTGGTTGTAATGAAATAAATGTAAAAATTTTAATACATTTGAACAAAATAATATTTGTAATTATAGAACGCGTTAATACGTCTTAAAGTTATAAATAAAAGTTTATTTTCAAGCAAACAAAAATTTTATGCTTATTTTATTTTTAATAAAAAATAAAATTAAAAACAAAATAAACTAAAAAAAATTTAAATAAACAAAACGTTTAATATAAGTCTTTTAGTGCACAGCAACTTATAAAGCATACAAACAACAAACTAAATATTATCCACAGACAAAATTACGTAGCAACTAAGAAAAAAATAAAATTATCAGTCTTTATATGTTTTTGTCCATGCAATCAAACTTAACATTTTGACTTAAAATATTCACTTGCACTTAAAATATTCAATTGCTCTAAGATTGCTGTATGTTTGTATGCAATTATGCAAACCCTACTACAGTTGTACAACAAGAACCGTCTCGACATGAATCAATAGGTTTGTTCTCTGTAGCTGAACTGGCTACACTTGTTCAGAGTTTATCTTTTTTACTCCACATTGGAAAGAAAAAGATAAACTCTGAACTAGTGCAGCCAGTTTAGCTACATAGAGAGCAAACCTAATGTGATTTTAACATAACTGTTATAAGATGTAATAAAAAATTATCTTTAAAACTCATATAAAATCTTCATAATCTTTCCTTTTAATTGTGTCTTCCGTGGTTCTTCTATTTTACGTAATTGATATGCAATTGTGCTACCAAAAACATCATCTTCATCCATTTTTTGTTTACCTGAGAAATGTTGAGACATAACAGATGATAAATTCATAAACGATTTTTCAACTTCGTCCGCTTCTTGAATAATTGTATTTTTTGCTTTGTTTTTTTTATTTCCTGGCATAGATTTTATGCATGGTTGCATTGATGACAAAATTGCTTTATTTTCTGGCGTAGATTTTATGCATGGTTGCACTAGTGACGAAACTTCTTGATTTTCTGGTGTAGATTTTATGCATGGTTGCACTAGTGACAAAATTTCTTAATCTTCTGGCGTAGATTTTATGCATGGTTGCACTAGTGACAAAATTTCTTGATCTTCTGGCGTAGATTTTATACATGGTTGCACTAGTGACAAAATTTCTTGATCTTCTGGCGTAGATTTTATGCATGGTTGCATTAATGACGAATTTTCATTAATACTTGGCGATGAAGATAGGGTTGAAGATAGGAATGGAGATGAAGATACAGATGATGAAGACGACAGTATTGATAATGGTGATAAAGATTTTAACACCTCAGATGGAACAGAAATGCTGAAAAGATTATAATTATTTATTAGTTTATGTACAAAAATTATGACTAAACCAGTAAATATTTTACCATTATTTGCAACTTAAATACAAACAAAAGAATTAAAGCTCTGTTAAATTATTACTAAATGAGTTGTACTCACCTATTAATAGTTTCAACTGGCTTACTATTTTGTAAAATACTTTTAGTTTTTGGCATATTAGAAATGAAATGTGTTCCTCGTGGTGTAATGTTCGTATAAGTTCTAAAAGTTAATTATACAATTAATTATATAAAACAATTATATTATAAATATTAAAAAGCATGTAATCTAATTTATCTTATAGAAAGGTAATAGATCTTACTTCCTGCTTTTAACAAAAGAATCCAAAAATTTCATGTTGTTATATAATAAGAACGTAGGTCTTGTAGATGCTGCACTGCCACTTCGGGTTTCTAGTTCTCTTCTTTTCTTTTCACGAGAAAATTTTTCTTTAAGTCTTTGCCATCTATTTTGACACTCCGTAACTGTAAGTAATTAACAATAAAAATGATGTTAATAAAAGCAAAGTAAAAAAAAGTAAAGAGAAAAATATGTAGTTGATGACTTATGAAATATAAAATTTATAATTTATAAAAATAATAAAAAATTACCTGGTAACTTTAAATATACAGAAATTTCTATCCATGTACGTTCCTTCTTCTTTGCATTTTTAAAATCTGTTGCACTTTTATCATAAAGAAAGGGAAAGTTTTTAACGAGATCTATTAGTACAACATCAGCATTTTCTTCACAATATTCGTATGTACAATCCTGCTCATTCATGTTCTCTTTGTCACTGGATAATTCACGATCCATCTTGAGAATATTTCCAACAGATGAAATCACTACAAAATAAATATTTTTTATTTGATACGATCGCAATACGAAAATATTGTCAAACGCCGTCCTGTAACATAACCTCACTTACATAAAACGATCGCAATACGAAGATATTGTCAAGCGCCGTCCTATAACATAACCTCACTTACATAAAAATATCAACAATATGAAATCTTTCTGCATATGCACATGTTCTGCTTATGTGTTGTGCAGCAATTTTGTAGGCTTTATAATAAGCACGTGATTGGTTTACCTTGGTTTACCTTATTATGCATATGCTTATGCGGCTACATAGCCGGTAAAAATTTTTCGACAATATGCGTACGCTATGTTTACGTCCTATGCAGCAATATGGGCTATAATACACAAAATGCATAAGATAACATATACATAGCATAAGACCGCTGGACCAATGAACATCCAGCATAAAGTCGCCATATTAATTTACATAAGATGCTCATTGGTCCAGCAGTCTTAAGCCTTGTGTCCACGATCCGAGAACTCGGTCCGAGTTCTCGGATAGAGTTCTCGGATAGAGTTATCACCAGATGTTTGTCCTCTGTTGAATGCAGATGGTGTTATAGTCGGCTACATGAAGTTAGACTTAAAAATGCCTTTTGAGGTTACTTCTTGTTTTTCATGTTTTATTTTAATGTAAAATATAAAATGTAATAAATTCAATCCATTCAATATTAATTAAATATAATTTCTATTTATATCAATTTTTTAATATTATACATTTATTATTGTTTATAACTTACCGTCATCACTAAACAAAGACGTTTTCTTTTCAAAACTATACATAAAACCTTAATGTATGACACTTCTTGATGTTACAATTGCTTTTAAAGGTTGGTTGCCTGAATTTATACCGAATGAATTTAGTAACTGTTAGGATGCAGTCCCATGCACAGCGAAAAATCGGAAACGACAAAAGGGGAATGGACGCGTGTGCATACTGTTCCGTTTCTATTTTTCGATTTCTAGCGTCCCATGGAGCAGCTTTTTCAACAAGGAATGATACTCTAACCTCTTTCTTTAACCAATTTTTCTTCATAGAACCGAAAAATTAGTAATTTCGAGTGTAGTTGTTATACAAATGTTTAATAATATTTATTTTCTTTATATAAATAATACATTTTATTACTTTTTACCTTTAAATAGCATTTCCGATTTTAACAAGTTCTGATTTTTCTTCAATTTTCCTATTTTTTAGCTTGCATGGGACGCCTGAAGTTGAAAAAAAGTAACGGAATAAGCAGACGACGCGCTGTGCAGCTGCGCATGCTCTATTTCCATTTTGCGGTTCCCTTTTTGTCGTTTCCGATTTTTCGCTGTGCATGGGACTGTACCCTTACGGAAAAATGGGACGCGACGCATTTTTTCATCCGAGCTTTCTATCCGAGTTTTGCATCCAAGTTTGGTGTGTCCACGATCCGAGTTCTAGTAACTTTTTCTCGGAACTAGAACTCGGACCGAGTTCTCGGATCGTGGACACAAGGCTTTAAGGCTATAATACACAAAATGCATAGCGTACCATAAGCATAGCACAAGACCGCTGGACCAATGAGCATCCAGCATAATGTCGCCATATTAATTTACGTAAGATGCTCATTGGTCCAGCGGTCTTATGCTATGCTTATGCGACGTTATGCATTTTGTGTGTGATGGCCTTTATGCTATGCTTATACGACGTTCTGTATTTTGTGTGTGATGGCCTTATGGCGTTCTTTATATTAAACGCGTGATTGGTCCATTTTCTTATGCATATGCTTATGGGCTTATGCAAGTTTGTGTGGATATAGCACGAAGTAAGAGAGAAGGAGATCGAACTTCATAGCGCGCGAGTAGCAAAAGTGGTCCCGATTCGTGGCACCCAATTGGGAGGGAGTCCGCTGAAAGGAATGGATTCTTATCGATGGGCGCCATTTTCAACCTATAGTGCATGCAGCATATACTGTAGGATTTTCAGCACTCGTGAACGCACCCCAACCTTACCCGGCCAGCCCGGTCTCTTACTTCGTGTTCAGTTTGTTTACGTGCATTTGCATCGTGAAATCGCGTGCTTCGTGCGTGAAATAGAGTCCGTTGGTGACTGTTGGTGACTGTTGGTGACTGTTGGTGACTGTATAATAGAGTCCGTTGGTGACTGTTGGTGACTGTTGTTGCTTTTGACGTGGATATTTTGCCGTCTCCTGCTGTCGGATCACGTTATAGAACACGATGCATGCAATAAAAGGGATTTCTTTTTAATGCTTTCTCAGTTTATTTGGCTTTATAATTGCAAATCGGAGTACAGCGACCAGTGACGCAACGTGTATGTACATACAGCACGGAGTAAGAGACCGGGCTGGCCGGGTAAGGTTGGGGTGCGTTCACGAGTGCTGAAAATCCTACAGGGCTGCGTTCCAAAACTGTACTCTGTCAACTCTAAAGAACCCAAGGTAGTGGGGAGAGAGTAAGCCCAGAGTAAGTTACTCTGGTTGAACGATTTGGAACGTGAAAAAGTATAAGTATTAGCAACGAATAAAATGGAAGCTCAACGATGTATAATACTGTATAATACTTTAACAATGTTTTAGGATTGAAAGTTAACCTTAACCTAACCTAATAAGTCTTACTTTTTTTGAAAGTAACTCTCAATCCTAAAACAGACTAAAAAACCATTAAAAAGAAATTAATATGCTTATTTATTATGTGTGATATATAAAATACTTTATCTAATATGTTTATTAATATTATATTTCTTACTTATCACAGCAACGACCAACGTTTCCGCGGTGTATAGAGGCAATTGCGCTTATTATGTTCTAAGATCCCGCGTTTATATTTAAATTTAGTAGAGTTTACTCTCCTAACCCACCTCGGAAGCAGGGTTCATAGAGTTAACTCCGGGGTTACTTTACTCTCACTTTTGGAACGAATAGGCTCCGCCCATATAGTTACTTACTTCGCGTTTTGGAACGGCGTAGTGTTAACCCTGCTACTCAGAGTAGAGTTTTGGAACGTAGCCCAGTATATGTTGCATGCACTATAGGTTGAAAATGGCGCCCATCGATAAGAATCCATTCCTTTCAGCGGACTCCCTCCCAATTAGGTGCCACGAATCGGGACCACTTTTGTTTCACGGAGTTCGACCTCCTTCTCTCTTACTTCGTGGGATATAGCTTAACTCTACGGCGGTCATTAGTGCTCAAATAGGATGCGAGGGGATCCTGAAGTGACAGGCAAACTCCAACGTGACAGCGCCACGATCTAGCATGGAACTAAAAATAATTTAACTTTTTTTCGATTTTGATAAAAACTCGTCTGGAGCGCCCTTCATTTTTATGCGTACTTTAATTGTGTAAAAGAGTTTTTCGATTCTATAAAGCCAATTTAAAGATTTATCCGCCCAAAGAAAAAAGGGTAAAACAGAGTTCTACAGACGGCTTTAGGATCCAGCGCCACGATCTAGCACGGAACTAAAAATAATCAATAATTTCGCCAAAAATAAGTGAGATTTTTAACTTTTTTTCGATTTTGATAAAAACTCGTCTGGAGCGCCCTTCATTTTTATGCGTACTTTAATTGTGTAAAAGAGTTTTTCGATTCTGTAAAGCCAATTCAAAGATTTATTTGCCCAAAAAAAAAAAGGGTAAAACAGAGTTCTACAAACGACTTCAGGATCCCCTTAAGGGGATCCTAAAGCGAAGGCCGAGCTCCGACGATGTCGCTGTTTTACCGTCAAAATTACCGACAAATTGACAAATTTTCGCAAAGCTCCAGGTTTTTTTTGACTGCATGGAATAATAAATCCTTCTCCAGAATTAAAGTATAAACGTAAACGGATATGGCTGTGATCGATTTTACGCAGAGGAAGAAAGAAAGTATAATGACATTTATATTTACGTTTAGGGTGGATACACCGCCAAGGTTAGAGTTGACAAGTCGTGAAAACATCAGCTTTATACACAAATTTGGTAGCTTTCATGCACAATGCAAACAACACGCCACGTCCGTTGGAGTGTCTACTTTAATTCTGCAAAAGGAATTATAATTCTATGCAGGCAATAAAAATCTGGAGCTTTGCGAAAATTTTCGGTCTGTATACGCCCGAGATTTCCATGATTTCGCAGAGCTCCAACTTTTTATTGGCTGTATAGAATTATAATTCCTTTTGCAGAATTAAAATAGACACTCCAACGGACGCGACTCTGTTGTTGCATTGTGCATGAAAGCTACCAAATTTGTGTATAAAGCTGATGTTTTCACGACTTGTCAACTCTAACCTTGGCGGTGTATCTATTCTAAAAAGCTGGAGCTGTGCGAAAATTTGTAGGGTCGTCGGTAATTTTGTCGGTAAAACAGCGACATCGTCGGAGTTCGGCCTTCGCTTTAGGATCCCCTTAAGGGGATCCTGAAGTCGTATGAATTACCGACATTACAGTTTCTCAATAGATCTTTTAATTGGCTTTATAGAATTGCAAAAATCTTTTACAGAATTAAAGTACGCACAAAAATCTATACGAGACAACCGCGATTTTATATCAAAAACACCAAAAAATTAAAAATATTACTTATTTGGACACATACAGCTGTCACCTGACGACAATATTTGCTTAAAACAAAAATTCTGCAGTTTATACATACATAATGTTTATCATCTAGTATTGGGTAAACATGTAGGAATAATATCGTGCAAGTAGAAGTAAGATTCAATGCGTACAAAAAAAGATCCATTGAGAGAAAGTTTTAGTAATGCAAATTGATGCAAATACGGATGCAGACTGACAAGAAGAGCAGTATTGCATGCATCAATAGTTGCCGGATCTTGTCAGAGATGGCGCTGCCTGCAATCTGACAAGGACAGATATATCGTATAGGTATCCGTTAGACAAGGACAGGTATAGCACGGTAACACAGAAAACATAGTAAACGATCGAAATTATCGATTATTTTTAGTTCCGTGCTAGATCGTGGCGCTGTCACGTTGGAGTTTGCCTGTCGACTTCAGGATCCCCTTAACCAGACAACTGTTTTGACCACGACTTTACATCCGTTTTAGATTCTGGCTGGTTTATTTCAGTCATTTTATGAACGGCGCGTTTTTACCGACGGTACGTTTCGTATTTCGTGCAAAATAACAGGAAAATTTGGCTTTGCCGCTGCTAGCTCGCTTCGTGCCCACCGTAACGTGATACGTGAGACAAGGACGAAGCGATTGTTTGTCGGTCCTCGTCTGACTCATTCACCTTATTGATTTTCAGTATTATGGACATAGCACGGAACAGAACCAACAGATCGTGCACATAACGTGTTACCCATCAGTTCGTGGGCATGGCTACGTAGTTCAATGTCCACATTTTATGGACATAGAGGCGCTTCAAAGTAAGGTGACACCTAAATCGCGCCCATGACTGCTCTCATTCTTCTCTCTGGTATCCATACAAGCGCTGACAAGCGCCCGAACCTGCCCGAATCCGAATTCCGAATTCGCTAGAGAGCGATTCTACACCGGCTCGTGTAAGTTTCGTATCGTACGGTTTTATTTGATTTCGTCTCTCAAACGCTACAACACTATAACGAGATTGGATAAATAGTAGCGTATTGATAGCAGCGGGCTCGAAGAAGAAGAGTGATCTACGTGATATTTTCGTTGTGATTATCAAAACAACACAACGCGGAAAGATGGCGGAGCAGAATGACAGGAGTCAATTACCACCCGGCTGGGAATGTAGATACGACATTCGCAGCGGTCGTCCGTATGTAAAGTGCATTCTAGAACTTCTTATTATTATATTCCTTTTATTATTAAAGATGATAGCATTCTTAAAATCAAAATCTTTCCATATCAGTAAGCCCATGTTGCGCAAAGTTTAATGCACATAGGTCTCGCTAATAATTACAGTTCTCGAGATAAATGGCCAAATTGTCAATATATCTGTTAAAGATGAAGACAAGGATGTAGATAATATTCTACGTGCGTTAATCAAGATGCTTTATGTTCAAAGAAGTTTGGCTTCGATGCATGGCATGAATGCCTCAAGTTAAAAATGCTTATAGAAAATTACAATATTTCTTTAGCATGAGAAATTAAATATGACTGCTAATGAAATATCTTCCAGATATTTCATAAATCATTTCAATCGAACTACAACATGGGAAGATCCAAGAGTAAGATATTGGCAGTATTCTCAGTATATACAGTCTCAGAACTCGATGGCACTGAGCTCGGCCACTACAACTACTTCTCAAGATATTCCTATGCAGGTCAGTTGTAACAATTAGTTGAATTTATGTACGTATATGCAGGAAGTCATAAAAGTTGATGTATTTCTAAATCAAATGTTAAATTCTTAAAAAGATGATACGTTACACTTTCAAATTTTTATTTTTCTACATTAAAAGATTTTGAAATAATGACTTAAAATGTTTTTACTGCAATTTATTAAATAATGAAATTATTTCATCTTTTTGTCATTTTGCGCTTAGATGTTTACATCTGTATAATATCAGAATGTATGCATATTACATTTTTAAACAACATCCGATATAAATATTTACAAAGCAATTCTCTCTTGAAACTGACGATTTATTTAATTTTTCATCAATGTCTGGGCCATAAATGTGTGACTTGTTTCATTTGTTTGAGATTTGGAAATGTTCTAGTGGCATATTTCTAAGACATGAAGTACATTATACACACAAATGTACTTGTTAAAAACGAAAATTTAGTGAGTTTGAATTTTTCTCAAGTTATTTCAAATTTTCCTTTAAAATATCTGAATATTCGTATGTATTTATTTGAAATGTTATCAGTAATCCTAAGATTTCCAGTGTCACACTAGTTTTGGTATGATAATAACACCATTATTACCACTACTGCACTATTGCACTTTCTCGGATGAAAGTTCAGCAGAATTTTTATATTTATCTTTTTCATTATTTGTATTAACATAGATTTCAGCAGAATTTAATCACTAATAATGATTTACTAATGTATGACTTCTCTTCAGGAGCTTGACCATAAAAATGTACTTTCAAAGAAAAGAATATTTTTCCGACATAATTTAGGATAAAATTACTTTTTGCTGAAAAAATTCTCAACAATTATTGTGACTACAATTATTATATTATATAGGGTAAGGAAAAAGTCTGGAACCGGTGAAATATCTCGAAAACAAGACGTTTTAGAAAAAGTGTTTTATACAAAAGTTGTAGGGTTTAAAAAGATCTATTTACTGACCTTATCAGTTCGACCATGGGTGGCGTCTCCAAGGTCAGGTCAAGATCACCTTAAATTTTTTAAATGGAACCCCCTATTTTTTATTGTATATTCTTGTAGCTATATTCTTGTCGAGACGTTTCCAAAACGTTTAAAAAATTTTATTGCATTTTGTAGATGCATTCAATTTTACAAAATTGCATAGGTAAAACATTAATATTATTATTCGATTCCTTTCATCATTCTACGTACAAAAGTATCAAGGTAAAGTAATCGAAAAGTGAATACTTTACGAGATGTTTCACGTTGTACGTGAAAAATATCATGACAAAATTTGAAATATCTCAGGAAATTCTTAACGAAAGAGAGCTTTGTTATAATGTTTTGAAAACGACTCGACAAGGGCTACAAGAATATGCAATAAAAAATAGGGGGTTTTATTTAAAAAATTTAAGGTGATCTTGACCTGACCTTGGAGACACCACCCATGGTCAAACTGATAAGGTGAGTAAATAGATCTTTTTAAACCCTACAACTTTTGTATAAAACACTTTCTAAAACGTCTTGTTTTCGAGATATTTCACCGGTTCCAGACTTTTTCCTCACCCTGTATAATTATTAGTTTTTTTTTAAATTTGTTGCCACTTTCCTTGGATATATTATTGATAGAAATTTCTTGATAATATCAATAAAGGAAAGAGTGTAACATTAAAGGTCAAGGTTTATGTCAAGATTTATACTTTACCACATTAAAAGAATGTCAAGGCTAATACTTTGCTATGCTAAAAGAATATTTATGTTAACATTTTATATTATTTAATACTTTTATGACGACTTTATGTTGTGGTGTTTGATTGTTATATTAACATTTTATACACATCAGATTTCTTTTAACTTTGTCCTAACATATATGTATAACCCTGTTGTATTGGCATTTTATAAGTCACAATGTGAAAGACTTTTTAAGCACTAAATATTTTATTTCAAAGTGTCCACATCGGGGGGGGGGGGGGGGGATTCACAACCGGCATTGGTGTACAAAAATTCGGCAGTCGATTGAAAATAGTAGGCAGTTGCCTATAATATTGACGGCATTGTCGTCAGTGGTTGGGCAGTGGTAATAATGACTGGTGGCAGTGGCAATGCAGGCGGCATTGCATAGCATTGCTAAGGCAGTGTCCGAATTTTATCCAGCATTGGTTCGGCAGTACTAGCCCAGTCACTTTAGACAAAAATCGAGCGATACCTCGGAAATAATGTTACCAATCTGAATTTTGGCACAGACCTTCGTTTTTGCATAAAATTGAAGGGAAAAATAGTTCAGCATTGTACAGTGGCCGCTAAGAAAAATAATTAAACAAATAGGGCTTAAATTCCGTTCTTTTGCAAATATCGTTAAATATCGATTTTACAAAGAAAATACAACAGTAGAAAATTAAAGAGTTGACAATTTTGCAAAAGAAATGTTATAAGTTTTTTTATACAAGCAATACTTTTTACGCAATAAATTATGCAAGATGTACGCTGCGCAGTGAATTTACGGAGCGCGCCGACAGACGTCAAGTGAATTGAAGATTGAAGCGTCACACACGCGCACAAAAAATGTCATAACTTTTGAACGAATCATCTTACAGAAATGAACAAAGAATCGTTGAAAAGCTGAAACCTTCAGCTTTTTAACTCAATTTGTTTCGTTATTCTACAACAATTTTTGAAAATTCTACGGTGGTTAATACATGCAAATACATGCAATTTTTGCCTTCTTAAATAAAATCAGCCACAAGTAGGTTCCATATTGTTAAAAAAGAAAATGCCTACAAACTGAAAAAAAATTTATTATTTGCAAGAAAATTAATTTCTATGAATTTAGTTTCCTTAATTCAAAAAAATATTAGGTAGTTTTGAGAAAATATTTTAAATTCAGATATTTTCGCAAATCTACCTAATAATTTTCTAGCGCATTTTTCCCCAAGTTATAATGATTTCAATTTTAACGTTTTATCAAAAATTTTAGAAAATACTAAAAATATCAATAGCTTGATTTTAAAGAAAAAAATTTTGTAATTTTTTTTCTCTGGTAGGGTCAAAGTATGAAATATATACTGTAATATCCTGCAGTCGTTTTTTTTACAATTTGGAACCTACTTGTAGCTGATCTTATGAAAATAGCAAAAGTTGCATGTAACAATTTGTTTAAACCATCGTAGAATTTTCAAAAATTGTAGAATAACGAAACAAATTACATTAAAAAGCTGACGGTTTCAGCTTTTCAACTATTCTTTGTTCATTTTTGTATGATGATTCGTTTAAAAGTTATGACATTTTTGTGCACGCGTGCGATGCTTCAATTCACTTGACGTCTGTCGGCGCGCTCCGTAAATTCACCGCGTAGCGTATGTACATCTTGCATAATATAATACGTGAAAAGTATTGTTCGTACGAAGAAAACTTATAGAACATTCCTTGTGCAAGAATATCCACTGTTTAATTTTCTACTCTTGTATTTTCTTTGTAAAATCGATATTTAACGAGATATTTGAAATAAAAACGGAATTTGAGCCCTATTTGTTTAATTTCTTTTAGCTGCCACTGTGCAATGTGATAAACTTTCTTTCCCTTCAATCTTATGCAAAAACGAAGGTCTGTGCTAAAATTCAGCTTGGCAACATTTTTTCCAAGGTTTTGCTCAATTTTCGTCTAAAGCCGCGTACTCACCAACGGAGCGACCACGAGCGAGCAAGAGCGAGCGAGCATTCGTACTCAATGATTGTGTGGTGTGTACGGATTAGCGAGCACGAGCGAGCAGAAAAATGCTCGCTTGCTCGTGTTCGCGAATGATCCGACTGATGTGGGAACATCAAAGAACAGACGTGTTCGCTCTTGTTCGGTGTGGATGACCGTTTCTCTGATTCGACTGTTCGGCGAGCAGTTTATTTCGTGTCTTCTGTATAGAAATATTGGAGTAGTACTTATAATTGTCGGTTAGACACACCGGATATACCTGGCAGGATATGCCAGCGACACCATTTATTTTTCCTTCTTTCCTTGCTTTTCAAGTTAATGCAGTACAATAAAAGCAGCAAGTGCAGTAACTTATTATATCTCGCCATTTATCGTGTAATTACGACATGCTCGCTGCCTGCACTTTTTGGATCAATTGCGAACAGAAGCGAATTCATGCCAGGATGTATGGATGTAGGGCGAACATTGTGATTGAACACGAGCGAGCATTTGTGAACACGAGCAAACGCTCGCTCTTGCTCGCTTGTCTTCGCTCCGTTGGTGAGTACGCGGTTTAATGTAACTGGGCTATTTGGGAAAGCTTTTATAATATTCTTGTGTATAGGCATTGGTCTATGATAATGGGCAATATGCGGCAGCATTCATAATTGCATAGCATTGCCTTAATTTTAATATGGAATTGACGGCATAGTAGGCATTGACTAATTGTAAGCATTGCGGCAGTGTACGAAAATTTCGGCAGTGTTTTAAAGCAATGCCAAAAATCGGCAGTGGTGTACAAAATTTTGTGTTGTGAATTTCCCCCCGGTCCAAATATTTCCTGGCACATTGTGGCCGTTTGTTTTGCTCGCTTTTACACTAAAAACGTTCATAGATATTACCAATGGATTTTATATTTCAAAGCACATTCGTAAAGAAATAACGACTATTTTTTTAACAAATACATTATTCTTTCTCGCTTACTCTTGCTTTGTTCTTATTTCTAAAGAAATAATGTAACGAAAGTACATACATGCGCTTTCAACCAACAAGTAATCTCTTTCAAGTGTGTAACGCCAATTAATTTTTTCATTTTTTGGATTTTTATTTAAAAAATGATTTTTTTATGCAAAAAATGAGTGCTCGATATTAACCGTAGCGTTTATACACGTCTTTTTTTAATGATGGAATAAAGTATTTTGGAAATTATAACGCATTTGTCCAAAAATGTTTTAAACAAAAGTTGCGTGGTTTTGAAAAAAATGTAAAATAGACCTTAGATATAAACCTTTATTTGACCTTGGGAATCTGTGGGTTATATCAGTTAGTTAAATTTTTCTAATGGAATTATATTATTTTTTTTATGTAAATTGATTTCTCTCATAATTCTGCATATAAAAATATTAGGGTAAAATGATTGAAAAATAAATATTTTACAAGATATTTCATATCTTATATAAGATATTTTTTATTTTATAGATATTATATCATATTTTTTAACTTCTCCGTTTTTCTAAAATTTTCAATTAATGCTTTTTTAATTACAGATAACAAATAAAATTAACTAAAATTATAATTTTATACAATGTAGTTGTTGCATAAACATATATGAATATTTTATATCGCAAAGTGATATAAAGATATTTCATATCTTATATAAGATATTTTTGATTGACACATAGGCTGCGTTCCGATATTCACTGCTAGTGAAAATCGGTAATTATGCAAAAAAGGGGCCTCCCTCCCAATGATCTTGACCTTGACATATGTTGTCAAGGTCACCCTCCTGAGTGACCTTCAAAAGGTTTTAGCCGTCGGTCATTGTTTATTAAAAAGTTATAAACAAAAAAAGTTTAAAAAATATAGCAATTATTTTGAGTATTAAAAGACACAAAGGTCTAATATGTATGTGGAAATAGTACATATATGAACGAAGGAAAGTCATTTAAAGCAGTGAATCGTTGATATATGTATTGAACAGTCTTTTGGTTAAAGCAGAGGATAGTTGGTATATTGAAAAGTATACATATATACAATTTTATATGCGAGAAAGCATGAATACAAAGTATTCTCTGCTTTAATCATGGCAAAAGTATGTTAAAGCTTTGTTAAAGCAGATAATAGTTGGTTATTGACAAAACAAGGTTTAATGATTACCTTCAATGACCAACTATTATCTGCTTAGCGAAAATTTGTCAATTTGTCGGTAATTTTGACGGTAAAACAGCGACATCGTCGGAGCTTTAGGATCCCCTTAAGGGGATCCTAAAGCGAAGGCCGAGCTCCGACGATGTCGCTGTTTTACCGTCAAAATTACCGACAAATTGACAAATTTTCGCTAAGCTCCAGGTTTTTTTTGACTGCATGGAATGATAAATCCTTCTCCAGAATTAAAGTATAAACGCAAACGGATAGGGCTGTGATCGATTTTACGCAGAGGAAGAAAGAAAGTATAATGACATTTATATTTACGTTTAGGGTGGATACACCGCCAAGGTTAGAGTTGACAAGTCGTGAAAACATCAGCTTTATACACTTTGGTAGCTTTTATGCACAATGCAAACAACACGCCGCGTCCGTTGGAGTGTCTACTTTAATTCTGCAAAAGGAATTATAATTCTATACAGCCAATAAAAATCTGGAGCTTAGGGAAAATTTTCGGTCTGTATACGCTCGAGATTTCCATGATTTCGCAGAGCTCCAACTTTTTATTGGCTGTATAGAATTATAATTCCTTTTGCAGAATTAAAGTAGACACTCCAACGGACGCGGCTCTGTTGTTGCATTGTGCATGAAAGCTACCAAATTTGTGTATAAAGCTGATGTTTTCACGACTTGTCAACTCTAACCTTGGCGGTGTATCTATTCTAAAAAGCTGGAGCTGTGCGAAAATTTGTCAGTTTGTCGGTAATTTTGTCGGTAAAACAGCGACATCGTCGGAGTTCGGCCTTCGCTTTAGGATCCCCTTAAGGGGATCCTGCAGCCGAATGTTTTACGAACAAAATTATCATTTTCTATCATTTTCTATGTTACCGATCTATATCTGTTCTTGTATAGACAATGATCTAGACAAGGATAGCACCTACAATAACCTACATTGCATTCATAAAATGCAATTAGAGAAAATCTTTTTTTCTAGGCTTCGAATCTTAGTTCTACTTGCACGATATTATTCTTACATGTTTTCCCTAGCGCGCCTCTATCTCATTTTGTATATATAAACTGCAGTATTTTTGTATTAAGCAAATATTGTCATCAGGTGACAGCTCTACGTTTCAAAAATAAGTAAGATTTTTAATTTTTTTTCGTTTTTAATACAAACTCGACCGCTGCGCGTTAGATTTTTGCACGTACTTTAATTCTGTAAAAGAATTTTGTGATTCTGTAAAGCCAATTCAAAGATTTCTTCTAATGCGATAATGTCGGTAAATTATACGACTGCAGGATCCCCTTAAGCATTTATTTTTTGCATAAAACAATCATTTTTTGACATTTTGAATCAAAATCCAAAAAATGAAAAAATCGTGTGACACTTGAAAGAGACTACTTGTAAGAAGAATACAATATTACTAATTCGGATAGTAATGAATAAAGAATAAAAAAAATAAATCCAAGAATAAGTCATGTTTTATTTAATATGAATAAATGTAAATATGAACGTAAATAATTGATTCAATGAATAGGAAAAATTACAAACTGTTGAGTCAAACGTGAAAAGTTGTGAAGAAGTAGTTTACTTTAAATTTAAAATAAAATATTTTAACTAAATTTTCTCAAGCAGATCACATACCCAGATAGCAAAATCGGAGAGGAGCACGTCTTGCAATGCATGTGCTGCATATTATATAGACAGAATGATGTCAATATTCTAGCAGGTTATGCCGTTTCAGTTAATGTCACCAGAAACACAGCAAAAATCAAGTACAACATGCATCACGATGTAATGGCAGAAATGCGGCAAAAATTGAGCAGAGATTACCAGCATAAATAGAGCAAATTTCAAACATCGTATGACATATGCCATTCTTATTTTGTCTGAGTTTTTTGACAACTGATATTGCAGGCTCTGTTTGTTATTAGCTGCATTTCTAGCGTCATATCGTGACGGCATACCGTGCTTCGTTTCTGCTGCATTTCTGCCATCACATTGTGCTGGCACATTGTGCTGGTAGAACCAAAGCTTAATGAGGACGCAGCGGAGCGGAATCTGCTGCAAATTCGTGATTGAATCTGCTGGCATACTGCTAGCATTTTGCTATCTGGGTATTTAAGGTTTTTTTTTATAGATATTTTCAAGATTTTACAAGATATTTACACTAATTGAAGTAAATAGTTTCTCAATATATAATGAATTAATCTATCTATTGCATAACTTTATTGCTTTATTTTTTGATAGATAATGGTTACTTTATATAATACTTTCTATGTACATGCATTCACTAGTAAGAAACCCGTTTGTGAGTGCTAGTTATAGCTTATTTTTAGACAGTTAATTTAGGAAGTTTTTTCTTTAAATTATTTATGATTTGTTTAAGTGAATAGGATTTTTAAGTATATTAAAAATTTCAAATACCGATGTAGTTCTATATCATCGTCACTTTCTTTTAATAAAGATAAAAATGTAGGTAATTTAAAAATCTTTTATTGCTAATGCTATTAATCTCATCATTGACTATTTTTAAATACACTTATTTAAAAAATATCTTTGTCACACTAAACACGTACTGTCGTTTGGTTTGTAAATAACGTTTGTACACTATACTCTAAATAAATGTACAAACATGCTGCCTCTGAGTGTCAGTACTGACAATATGAAAGCGAGTAAAACAAACTGAGTGTGTATGTATGTGGCAATATACCTCTTGTAATTGGTATATTTATTAAAAGCTGTACATTCCATTTATATAAAGGAAAGACGCAGTGTTTCTTAAAGAATGCCCACTAATTATATATCGCTATTTTGTATCAAAAATTGAGTTGACAATTCCTGAACCATTTTTTCTATAATGCTCCATAAAGCAGTAATTATTGAATAAAGGTAATCCAATAAGTGTCATCCTTGAAACAGACGTACGTCAGTGAGCTACGCGTCTGATAGTGTGCGTGAGTGCTCTGCCGCTATGTGGCTATGCCTTCACGTGCGTTACTAGCGTATAATATGTTTATGTACTGTAATAATAGGAAAATTTTTTTGCACTAAGAATTATATTCCTTCTGTCAAAAGCATTTCCTTAAAGAAAATTTCGTAACTGATAGAACTTCCACATAATGGATTAAAAGCGCTTGCTATTAAAATTATAATCTTTTTACTTAAAAATTTTTCTTTGTTTGATTTGAAACTCTAGTAGTATTAGAATCAGTACAAAATTACCTTTTTTAAAAAAAATAAAAAAGGCACCGAGTACACGCGCAGTGTATGTTGTAAAACAACCCAAGTGGTATAGTAGCTTTAATTCTCTTTAACAAAATTATTATGTCACAAAATTGCGTTACCTTATTCAACCCGTGATATATATTTTCTGGAAAAAAACGTTCAAAATCTTTAAATTGCGCCAATTTTTTAATGGAATAAAAATTTAATTACAAAGAATTAAGGAGGTTTTCGCGCTAGGGCTAGTCAATAAACAGTTTATTCTTAAAATTGTGTAAAACGATTAAAATAATAATATAAAAACATGATCTAAATTTGCTAATGTCATTATACATAATTATTGTTATAATTTTGTTATTAAATATTTTTAAAATAAAATAAAACGAGAAAATATATATTCCGACAACGATTGGCTAGCTAAAGGATGTTAATTAGAATTTAGAATTTATTGCGAAAAATATTGCCCCAGCCAGGGTTTGAACCTGGAACCTCCCGCTCTCCGTGCAGGCGTCGTCCCAATTCGAC
Source organism: Leptothorax acervorum (assembly GCA_035220615.1). Taxonomy (NCBI): domain Eukaryota; kingdom Metazoa; phylum Arthropoda; class Insecta; order Hymenoptera; family Formicidae; genus Leptothorax; species Leptothorax acervorum. Next base: position 131,920 of record JASTWQ010000356.1, on the reverse strand, counting down.
CACTGACAATGAGTCATGTGGCAATATTTATCGCAATAACAAATATACACATATTATTTTGCTCCAACATTAGATAACTGCGCGCCGACTTGGTTCGTCAGACTTTTAACACAGCTCCTGTTGGAATAAATCCCCTCCCTTACCCTTAGTTAAATCGATTCGATTAACTAATGTTAACATCATTTTTTAGGTCGATGATGTGTAATAAACAGAAAGTAATGGTATATTTTGCCAACAATTGATTAATGAGAAAATTTATATTAATTCCGACAACGATTGGCTAGCTAAAGGATGTTAATTAGAATTTAGAATTTATTGCGAAAAATATTGCCAATAAAATAAAAGTTATAAGACGCTCATTTGATGACACGTTGCCACGTAACCATACACGGCGTCGTCCCTTTGTCAAATATTTTTGCTTTTATTTATCGAAAAGCATATGTAAAAATATTTATAGTATAATATATTTTGAATAATTCTTCTTAATATTATTAGTTCTTTCAACAATATTCTAGGAATCAAGAAACAATTTTAATATCGAGGTGTTTACATTTCTACTAATTAGTAAATGTATTAGTAATTATAATGTAATTTATCATTGAGGTTTTTCTGATCTTCCTCATTATATACATATTAAATTATGATATCAGAAACCAAAAATTATATAGATTTTCTTTGTGCTGTATATGAAAATAAATTAGTTTTTTTGCATACTAGCATTTTGATAGTACAGATTAATAAAAAATATATGCCGAAGATTTTCTTCTCAATTTATGGAGAAGAGATTAATAAACAATTATAAATTTCAGTCGATTGTGATGAGTTCACTTTTTGCTATAAATATGATATATGTAGATACATATTTATTTTTTATACAGGGTGTTTATCGTAACAGTCCACATTTTGAATTAGAATAATGATTCATTGCTGCTATTGAAACAACGATTAATATCCACTTCGAAAGAAGACTCGAAAAATACTGATATTATGTGCTTACAATGCGAAAATTGTTCCCAGATAACTTTCAGCGTTTACATTCACATTTTTAGTCAGAACTTATAAGTACTGCTTCAATATAATGCTGCAAATATCAATAGAAGTGACATTTCTCTGATAGTGTGTTGAATTTGTCTTAAAGTTTCCTGCAACATTATGAAAGAAAAATACCATGGTGCCCGTTTAAAAAATTCAAGGGGATATAGAATTTTTTATGAAAAAAAAGTTTTCCAATTTTCTTTTATTGCAAGTTGTACCTAGCTTGCTTGAAATAGATGAATGTTTACCTAACAATCTTTTTTTACACTGTTGGAAGAGTTTTAAAAATCGTGCGGGCCGTGATAAAGACCCTGTATATAGCGGAATAACTACAAAGGAAAATTTTAGGGAAAAAATTAAATTTAAATTATGATTAGAAAAAAAAACAAGATTTAAAAATTTTAATTATTTTGCTTCTGAAGTTGTAATTCAATATGACTATAATGGAGAGTCAGGAATTATAAGATTGGTGCATGCCCTGGGCACCGATCCTGTAATTTGGAACGGAACTTTTCACCTTTCCACTCATTCTGGCCTAGTTTACACCGGACCATTTGGTACGCGTATCAAGTATTATATCCGTATCAAATCCGTATCAAATCTCGGGTTGTGGCGGTGTAAACCGAGATTTTATACGGATATAGTACTTGGTATGCGTACCAAACGGTCCGGTGTAAACTAGGCCTCTGATTCCACATGAAATTTTTCACGAATCACAAAACATTTGCATATCGGTTAAAGAGAAATGTCAAGTTTACGTAAAAGTTTTTATTTTTTATGTTTCCGTTCCTTGATGTTTCCAGGAAATTACATAATCGCTGCCCAGAGGCTGATAAGAAAGAAAGAGATAAGATGAACATTGTAACTATTGCACGCACGCGAGCGTAACACACACACACAACACACACACAGGGTGTTTCCGAATATAGGTGTTTTCAGTGGTGGATTCAGGACAAAAAAAAGCAATGAAAAAAGCTCATATAAACATGTGGTCTATTTGACCTTGTTTACGAGTATAGTCGTGTTTGTACTCCAGTAATGCAGGATATACATATATATATCGATCTCTCTTATATATACCCTGCAGTAATGTGAAGCCGCTTAACGTTAGAGATGCTCGAAATGGCCACATTCGGTATGTTTTTGTAAACAATGCTCTATATCTCCTCAATATTTCCGATTTTATTGATTTTACACGTTCTATTGATTGAGTTTACTTACTCACTTTAGGTCGTTCTCTTACTAAAAGCATTTAATAATTCACTTAATAGAATGTGTGATATCAACAAGGTCGGTAAATATTCAAAAGATATTGAGCACTGTTTACAAATACAAGTCAAGTATGACCATTTTGAGCACCTTCTATGAAAGTAAGCAGCTGTAAGTTACTGGACAAAAATGATTATAACTCGGCAACAAGGTCAAATAGGATATGTTTATATGAACTTTTTTCATTGTTTTTGCGTACTGAATCCACCACTGCAATACTTCTCACTTATTTAAAACCATCCTGTAGGTATATATATGTATATTACAAGTGTATCTCAGACTGTACATAAATGTATATGTGCTTATACATATGTGTAAAAACTAAAGTTGTATATAACGAAGTAATACAACTGCACAAAGAGATGAGATAAGCAAATCCTTCCATTTGTTATAAAAATCAAACGTTTATAATCTTTATTACTAATTGTAAGAATTCTATAAGGGCTTGTCAATACCATTGGTGCTTTTTTTTTGGAAAATATTGGTTTATATAAAGTATTTAAACCTTTTGTATATCTATACCTATATTTTGATATATAATATAATATATGTGATTATGTATATCTCATAAACAGATCTTTTATTTGACAATTTATTAATTAAATTGTATCGCGTTGTATGTGAACAATTAAGGAGGTTGTCGCGCTAGGGCTAGTCAATAAACAGTTTATTCTTAAAATTGTGTAAGACGATTAAAATAATAATATCAAAACATTATCTAAATTTGCTAACGTCATTATACATAATCATTGTTATAATTTTATGTTATTAAATATATTTAAATTGACACAATAAAAGTTATAAGACGCTCATTTGATGACACGTTGCCACGTAACCATACGGCGTCGTCCATTTGTCAAATATTTTTGCTTTTTTTTATCGAAAATTACCTTGAATATAAATTTCTCTCAAACTATACGGTCAATTTAGATGAAACTTTACCAGAACGAATTTAAATGTTTACTTTGTAATTATAACGATTTTTTAAATTTCTGTCTTATATGCAAATGTCTCAAATTGAGAACATATCTACGAAATAAGGTTTTGCATAGATTTTTAATGTAAAATTTTATATTTTTAAGATTGAATATCTTCAAAACGGAACGGTAAAAGTTAATTAAATTTTTTCTACATATTGTTGATATAATTAACTTTTGTATTATGTATGTATTATAGACTTGTCTTATATTTCATCAAACGTACCTCCTTAAAGAGGTAAGAATACAAAATAAAAATATTTAATAAAAATAAATTTTTCTTGTAAAAAAGAACGGCGCTGTTAGACCTCGATATGTAATAAGGTACTAAAATTTTAACCGAATAAAAGAAATAATAAAAATAATTTTGGGAAGAATGTGACGGGAATAAAAAAACCGCCGTTTTTTTTACAAGAACTTATTTATTTCTGAAGAGAGCTAGAATACTACTGTGCCTCTTGATATTAGTGGTATTCTAGCAGATTTGAAATTTTAGAGAAGGAGCATTCTGAGAAGGTCTTATTGTTAGAAAAGGACTTTTTCAGGACTACTAATATTTTAAAAGGTCAGGAAATTTCTTATTCGCAAAAATTAATAAAACATTTCTTCTCTATTCCCCACATTTCCCTAATTTGTAAAATATTAAATAAAAAATTTTTTTGTTTAGTATTATAAAAAAATAAATCTTATAAAGAAAGAAATCTTCCTCTATTTTTTAACACGCGAAAGGAAAGAAAGAAAGGAAAAGAAAAAAAAACAAAAGGAATGAAAGTAAAAACAGAAGATAGCATTAAAAGAATTTATAGATATAGGAGAATCTAAAAATATATTGGTGGAAGTGAAAAAGTACACGTGTTAAAAAAGAATGAAAAGAATAGTATAATTGTGGTGGAAATGAAGATAAAACTGGGAGATAAAACGTCAAACATCAAGGAAAAAAGATTTAAAAACAGGAATATTTATTGAAGATTTAACGAAAAAAGAGGGAGATATAGAACAATTAAGAGAGATGGCAAAGGTAGAAAGAAAAAAAGGACACTATGCAAAAGTATGTGAAAATTAACATATCAGGGGTTCACCTATATAAAGTTTTGCGAATTGCCAACTTCAACATTCAATATCTCTGACGCCGCAAATTTTAACTTTATTATTTTTTTACGTAAGGTATGTTTTCCCTCTTTCTCTAAAACTTTTGCATTTTTTATAATTTCCAGTTTTTTTTCTTTAGAATTTCTTTTGTGTGATCATGCATGGATAAAGTAAAAGTTCGCGTGATTTTCGAATATGAGTTCCGTCGTGGAACCAATGCTTCGCAGATAGCCCGCAATATCAACGCTATGTATGGACCAATAATAACTAACAAACGCACAGTCCGTTATTGGTTTAATCATTTTTGTTCTGGAAACTTTGCTCTCGAGAATGAGCCACGTGGTCTACCTGAGACAAAGGTCGATAATGATGAATTAAAGATGATAGTGGAAGCGAATCCAACTCAAACTTCAACTCAAACTTCGTGTGAATTAGCAGACAAAATTTAAGATATTTCAGGAAATTCTTGACAAAAGAGAGCTTTATTATAATGTTTTGAAAACGTCTCGACGAGATCTACAACTTTTATCTCAAGGAAAAAATCAAGTTCGATTTAAGAAATTAGTCGCCTTTAAAATTTCTTGAAAACGACATCTACGACATGACTCATATCGGAATTAAGTGTTCCCCTTCAAACCAAACAACTTTTGTCTGAAGCATTTTTTCTACAATTAAAAATAAAAAAGTTTTTGGGGGAAATTAAAATGGGACACCTTGTATACAGGGTGATGAAAAACTAAGTGTCATAAATTTTTGTGATTAAAGAAGGGACCAATACAAGCATTTTAAGTATAGGAACCATGAGTCGACGACGCTTTGTTACGGCGTGATGGGCGTTTAATTGAATCGTCACAACCACGGTCTTATAGCGTATTCCATTGGGAAAAACTCGCTGGCACTGGCAGCACTGAGTGCTTGGCCCGGCACGGTTGTGGCCCCGTCCTCTAAACCGGGGCCACTTTTATCGCACTCAGTGTGCACATGAGAGCATTTTGCACTCCCAAAGAAATGGGCAGCAGGCCCACAGCACTCAGAACGTGCGCACTAGTATATGCTTTAAGCACTCAGTGCTGCCAGTGCCAGCGAGTTTTTTCCAATGGAATACGCTATTACATACAGGTCTGGAAACTCAGGCCGATTTTGGTGATGGGGGATGGTCGTCATAGCGAGGAAGAATTTAGCTCATGGCGTTGTCACCATGCTTCGCTGCCATCGTAAAGGGTAGGTGGTAACCACGACAACCACGTAGTAACAATTTTAATTATATAAATTTAATTATGATATAACACATATAACGTTTTAATTATATATATTTTAATTATATAAAAAAATATAAATAACGGCAGCATTTTTGGGGATGATGCGTGGTTTCGTGGCTATGCTATCTGTTGATGTATCGTTCTTCAAAGTTTTCTCACACACGTAATGGGACGATTTTAATTTTATATTGCTACTCTCTCTTGCCACTTTTTAAATAAATATATTTTTTCGGGACTTTAAAAGTTGACTGTTTTACTTTTAGAGATTTATATTTATGCCATATATATAAATCACTCGCATAGCCACGGACTCGAAGAAGAAGAAGCATAGCCACGGAGCCACACGTCATCCCAAAAAATGCGCTGCCGTTATTTATATTTTTTAATTTTTCATATAATTAAAATATATTTAATTAAAACGTTATGTTGTGGCTGCATTCCGATATTTACTGTCAGTACTGAAAATTAATATATTTTTATATTTTACGTCACGTATACTATAGATTTTCAGTACTGACAGTTGCTGACAGTATATACAGAATATAGCCATTATAATTAAAATTATGTTACTACGTGGTTGTGGTTACCATCTCTATCCTTTTTGATGACAGCGAAGCATGGTGACAACGCCGTGAGTTAAATTCTTCCTCGCTAAGACGACCATCTCCCACCACTAGAGTTTCCAGACCTGTGTGTAAGACCGTGCCTGTGTGTAAGACCGTGGTCACAACGCCTGCGATGCAATGATTTTATTCCGTCAATTTGACATGTTTACAGTAAATGTTCAAAATTACGACCGCCAACGTTACGACAAAAGTCACAGCGACGGAGAAATGACTGCCGCGTTCTTTGGAATATTTCAAGCATGTGTCGGATGGTTTCAGATGCCTCAACGATGTGACCAAATAATCGGATTCGACTTGTTCGGAATAAATTATACTTTTCATTGCACCCCAGAAAGTAACTTTGAACATTTATTGTAAACATGCATGTAAAATTGACGGAATAAAATTATTGCATTGCAGGTGTTGTGACGATTCAATTAAACGCCCGTCACGCGCCGTAACGAAGCGTCGTCGACTCATGGTTCCTATACTTAAAATGCTTGTATTAGTCCCTTCTTTCATCACACAAATTTATGGCACTTAGTTTTTCATCACCCTGTATATGTATACAGGGTGTCCGATTCAATCTGTCAGGGCCGATATCTCGAAAACTATTAAAGCTAGACGGAAGATCAAAAAGGCTTTTTAAATGGCATCACTTCTGGATGATTTCCCGCGTATTAGAACCCTTCCGCACTGGATTTCGAGGGGGGAAGAAAGGGTCAATTTTTTCAAATGGAAACCCTGTACAAAAATAATACCATTCGATAAGGCTTGAAAAGACGAACCCAACGACCTATATTTTTATATGCTTATCGTGAAAATTACGGCCGCTGCAAATTTTTGAAGATACCCCACGCATCCATACTGTTCGACCAATCTGTCAAAGCCGATATCCCGGGAAATATTAAAGCTAGACGGAAGATCAAAAAGGCTTTTTAAATGGCTTCACTTCTAGATGATTTCCCGCGTATTAGAACCGTATCCTGCACTGGATTTCGAGGGGGGAAGGGGGGGTCAATTTTCTCAAATGGAAACCCCATACAAAAATAATACCATTCGATAGGGCTTGAAAATACGAATCCAACGATCTATATTTTTATGTTTATTGTGAAAATTCTTGCCGCCGCGAATTTTTTAAAATAGCCTACGAAGGGTATCGATTATAAAAATTTATTGCAGTCATAATTTTTACAATAAGCATATAAAAATATAGGTCGTTGCATTCATCTTTCCGAACCCTATCGATTGGCATTATTTCTGTGAAGGGTTTCCATTTGAAAAAATTAACCCCCTCTTTTCCCCTCAAAATTTAGTAGGTACGGAAGGGTACGGTTCTATCGCGCAGAAAATCATCTAGAAGTAAAGCCATTTAAAAAGCTTTGTTGATCTTCCGAATAGCTATAATAGTTTCCGAGATATCGGCTTTGACAGATTGGTCGAACAGTATGGATGCGTGGAGTATCTTCAAAAATTCACAGCGGCCGTAATTTTCACGTTAAGCATATAAAAATAAAGGTCGTTGGATTCGGTTTTCAAGCCCTATGGAATGGTATTATTTTTGTATGGGGTTTCCATTTGAGAAAATTGACCTTTTCTCCCCCCCCCCCCCCCCCCCTCGAAATCCAGTTCGGAAGGGTACGGTTCTAATATGCGGGAAATCATTTAGAAGTGAAGCCATTTAAAAAGATTTGTTGATCTTCCGTTTAGCTTTAATAGTTTCCGAGATATCGGCTTTGACAGATTGGTCGAACAGAATGGATACGTGGGGTATCTTCAAAAATTCACAGCGGCCGCAATTTTCACGATAAGCATATAAAAATATAGGTCGTTGGGTTCGTCTTTTCAAGCCCTATCGAATGGTATTATTTTTGTATGGGGTTTCCATTTGAGAAAATTGACCCCCCTTTTCCCCTCGAAATCCAGTGCGGAAGGGTACGGTTCTAATACGCGGGAAATCATCTAGAAGTGAAGCCATTTAAAAAGCTTTCTTGATCTTCCGTCTAGCTTTAATAGTTTCCGAGATATCGGCTTTGACAGATTGAATCGAACACCTTGTATACGAAGGTTGTTCAAAAAGTTCATATTCTGACTCATATGCAGATGAGATAGAGACTTAAAACCTTATTAGTATTTAGTATATATTTTTTCTACATGCTTTGTAAAATTTTAGCTTTATTTTTTATAATAACCTTCATTGCGATAGGATCAACGATTACCGAGATATGAGGAAAAAACTGAATTGGAGCACCTTTTTTCCAAGATGGCGGATTGAGCTCTGCAGATAGAGGTCCGGACTTTTAGTATGTTCAATAGTATGCAAAGACAAAGGTCTCCACCAATTTATAGCTTTTTACCGGTTATTTTTTTCTATTCGCTCTATTTTGATCTAATTTAACTGGACTATTAAAAAATTTAGTACCTACTTTAGGGTAATTGAATAAGACCCCTCGTAGAAAGATTCATTGTGATTTGTTTTAAGATTTAAGTGTTAACACAAAGATTTTTAAAGAAACGGTTTATTTAACCGTTATTTTAGAAAATAATTAATTAGAAAATAATATGTAAAATAGTTTATTTTTTATTCTTGTCTAAATCCTCATATGTTGATAATGGGGATGTTTGTCTTGTTTCCCATTTTTGTGTGTGTTTCTTAATATTCCCGGTATATTTTCTATAAAAATTTTTTATATTATGAATTTTTTAAATAATATAAAATTATCTGTAAGTTTGTCATAGAAGACTTTCATGGAGAAGACTTTCATGGAAAAATTATAGAAAGAAAGGATAACTTAAGAGATATAATTCAATTAAAAAGTGTCTCAACAAGGAAAAGATGATATGTTCTGCAAAGAACCTGCTTCTGACGAAAGGAGAATGTGATGCTTAGTGCAAGAAGAAATTTTTCCTAACGACATGCGCAAAGGCGACTTAGCGGCGAAGCATTTACACACCAGAGAGGAAGTGACTTACGTTTGTCTAAAGGATGGTGCTGATTGGATTAATTTTATTCTGATATTCCAAGCTTTACTTAGTAATTATTGCTTTATTAAGCATTATCGAAAAAAATGGTTCAGGAATTTTTGACTCAATTTTTGATAAGGAATAGCGCTATATAATTAGTGGGCGTTCTGTAAGAAACACTCTGTATAAATAATTTTTCACAAAAAACTGTACAGATAGATGGAATGTATATGAATGTATTTTCTTTTTGCTCACAATCAGTAAAGATAATTAGATATATGTATCACACAAAACAGTTACATATACTAATTAGATTTTCAATTTAATTTTGATTACACTAAAGACAAAGTGAAATATACATATCGAGAAAATTTTGACATATACGATATCAAGAAGATTTTGGCTTTTGATTAAATAGATCACTGAAAGTACCTACATATGTCTATATGTATATCACAATTACATGTAACGTTTACTTTTAATAGTTATAAAAAAAATTATGTAAAAAATATTTTTATTTATTGAAGTAAATGTTCTTCAATTAGATCGTTTAAAGAATAAATGAGAATAATTTTGGTAAAACAAAAGTTTCTAAATTTTTTAAATTATTCTATTGAAACGTAAAAAGATTAAAAATGTAATGTAAAGTCGTAATTAGCAATCTGAAAATGTAGCATTATTCAAGAAGTTAATTATTTAACGTGAAACATTGTATGTAAGATTTTATTCATGTATTTATTTTTTTTATATGTACAAAGATATTCTATTCTGCACTTAATACATCATATGGTGTGTGCGTGATGTGCGCGCACGCATGTGCGTGTATATATGTACATACGTGCGCGCGCTCGCGTGCATGTGTGTGGTGTTAAATTGTAAATGTATATATTCTTATGATATGCACACGCTGCATTTGGATAACGCACACGATATACCACAAATAAATAGACTGGAGGAAGCGGAAGTGGTGGGCACTTAAATCATACAGTTGCTCACAGAGTTCCACAAATTTATCCAACACCGTCCCCTTATCATAATCCACAACTAGCATTCTTACCTCCCAGTGCGCAGGTAAGTAAATATTTATATTGAAAGTCATCCTCATTGAATCATGCATGCTTTAGTCTATCGCGATAGCTGTACATACACGTACATACATATATACGTACATACAGGGTGTCCAATTTTAAACAGTCGAACCGAATATCTCGAAAACTGAGCCAGATAGACAAAAATGTTTCAGACAAAAGTTGCATGGTTTGAAGAGGGCCACATGATGAAAATATGGACTTAACCCTGAGTGGCCTTTTTAAGGCCAGGTCAGTGTAATCGATGTTTTCTTAATTGGATCCCCCCCCCCCCCATATTGCAGTACATCATTTGAAAGGGCATAAAGTAAGAAAATTTTTGGCGCAAACCAGAGGTCGATATGTTGACCCGTTCGGGAGTTATTTAGTCAAAAATTGGCTTTTTCCAAATTTGACCATAAATAACTCCCGAACGAATCAACGTATCGACCTCTGGTTTGTGCCACAATTTTTCTTATTTTATGCCCTTTCAAACAATGTACTACAATATTGGAGGTTTCACTTAAAATTTTTCAGTGTTCCAGGGGACTTCAACTCAAAAATTTTAAGTAGAACCTTCCATATTGTAGTACATCGTTTGAAAGAACATAAAATAAGAAAAATTTTGGCGCAAACCAGAGGTTGATACGTTGATCTGTTCGGGAGTTATTTAGGGTCGAATTTGGAAAAAGCCAATTTTTGACTCTAAATAACTCCTCAACGGGTCAACGTATCGACCTCTGGTTTGCGCCAAAATTTTCTTATTTTATGCCCTTTCAAATAATGTACTGCAATATGGGGGGTTCCAATTAAGAAAACATCGATTGCACTGACCTGGCCTTGAAAAGGCCACTCAGGGTTAAGTTTATATTTTCATCATGTGGCCCTTTTCAAACCATGCAACTTTTGTCTGAAACATTTTTGTCTATCGGGCTCAGTTTTCGAGATATTCAGTTCGACTGTTTAAAATTGGACACCCTGTATACGTACATACATTCATACATACATACATAAACACAAAATATTTTTAATTGTTACACAATTCAAATCGTGTGTATGTGCAGGACCTGAAAACGCCACTGTCGTTGAAATCGACCAGTGCGATGACGACTCGATTTGGCGACTTGACTTTAGGATCTCCGACTCCAGTAAGAAATACAGAAACAAGTTTTACTCAAAATTCCGACTCTGAGTCACAAGTGGCAAAGATCAACGCTGTATTCCCGACAGTTTCGGACACACATATTCGTCTTTTACTGAAGAAGTAAGTTTCTTATCTCATGCAAATTATCTACTAGCAAGATTTTCCATCTAAAGCTTAGTACTCACGCGCTTTTTAACATTTTTCTATAAATTAATATTAATATTAGTACTGTTAACACAGAAAATAAAACTACTACACATGTACAAGGAATAATTAATTTTTCAAGTTTCTTTGATTCAATTTATCCGAGCTTCCTGTCCATTTTCTTAAATTAGCACTATATCAGGTTTAGTGCTAAGTCGACAGCCAATATCTTTCAGATACCATAACAGAGCAGCTTTGGTCATGAGTGCTCTACAAGTGGAAAAGAATCCTCTTTGTGCCCCAGGACCGTGTACACCTGTGGGAGTGCATTCAAATTATGCAATCCCGAGATGGCGTCTACCGGCTCATTCTATACATGCAACATTAACATTGAGTCCGCCTCGCGGAGTTCGGCCAGCCCCTAACTCCCCAAAAATGAAACTTAGGTTTAACCCAAATATTCATAGTTTTCAGTCTCTTTCACCCAGTCTGGATGCTAGATGTTGATATCGTATCTTGTGATAGTTCCCATGGAAGTATACCAGTCAAGGAGCACTGCCTTTCTTTGCATTGTTATAACTGTCTGGTATATTTCACGCATACACACGATATTATGTAGCGGTAGCATGTATAGAACCATATAGATTTCCTTTAACTATATTTAGATATATTAATACTAGAATATATACATATATATGTATATAGGGTGTTTCTCTCTCTCATTTTATTCCACTTTTTAAAATATGCTTAAATATATAAAAGAAACATGTTTTTTAGAAATAAATGTTTTGAACAAAAGTTGTTTGGTTTTGAGGGAGACACAAAGTGATAAAGTCAGTTTAACCTTGCATAACAATTTACACATCATATGAAGGTCACATGAAATGAAATTTTTAAATAAAAACCTTAATTTTTTATTGTAGATTCTTGTACCTTATGTTGAGGCCTTTTCAAATCATTATGATTGAGTTAAATTTGTTCAGAATTTTCTGAGTTGTGAGGCATTAAAGTTTGAGAACTGACGACATTAGCATTATCCGATGTACAAGACGGAGAGGTTGCTCGGTCGGATTTTGTACATTATGTAGCCCTAATAAAAAAAAGGCTGATGTAATATAAGTATCTACGTATAGGCGTGTTTGATTTAATTAATAAAGTTGTTCGAAGGTTGCATCATTAACTTGTACCTATACAAGTTTGAATACGTGCAAACCATTTAATTTCAAAATTTTCTGCTAATTTGAGATGTTTGCATAAGTCGATACTAGGAAACAGGAAAAGAAATATTTCTCTTTTTACATCATGTACTCCAGGGCTGTCCTCATGAGTATTCACGAATTACGAGCAGAGAGAACATACCTCCACTTCGCGACATAGGTCTTGCCATTGCCATACATACATCAGCCTTTTCAAGGCTACAAAATGTTCAAGATTCGAGCAATCTCCCCGCGATAGGATAACGCAGCAGAAACAGACCTGAGCTCTAATGCTGGTGGTTCTTAAACTTTAATGCCTCACAATTCAGAAAATTCTGAACAAAATTCAACTTCTCAATTATAGTGATTTGAAAAGGTCTTGACGTCAGCTTGACAAGAATCCACAATAAAAAATTAATATTTTTATTATTTTATAGATTTAAGATTTTTATTAAAAAATTTTAATGTGACCTTCACGTGACCTTGGAATTGTCACGCAAAGTCAAACTATCTTTATTACTTTGTGTTCTCCTCAAAACCAAACAACTTTCGTTCAAAACATTTTTTTCTAAAACGCGATATTTTTTATATTTTTAAGAATATTTTTTTTATAATTTAAATTTTAAATTAAAACATTTATTTCTAAAACACCCTGTATATAGATTGGCCGATTCTTCAAAATAATTTATCGTGCACGGTAGCAAATATATTATATAATGTAGTTTAATAGGTTCTGATTATTAATCTTGTTCATTTTATATTATATTTTTATCGCTTTTGAGAAATTTGAAAAATATTCTGTCACATTGGTCAATAATATCCAATTTTATCACATCTGTATATTGTTTAGATTTTTCTTTTATCTTTCAGTTTTTTCCTGGTTTGCTATACATAGATGTTGGATAGTATGAAATTTACGCTATCTAGAATAGGTTGGTTTTTGTTCAATATTCTTTATATTTTGTTTTGTTTGTTATTTAATGGCACAAATTGAAGCTTACATTAGATGTTATTGTTATGTTAGTTGTATCGTTAAAAGGTTTCTAAGGGAATAAAAGAGTTTTTATATTTTTGTAGAAAAAATATATAAACGATGTTATAAATAAACCATATTAGCAATATTTTCCTTAAATATTGCTTTATAGATAATAACAAGAGAAGAAACTCGTTTATCCCAAAATGAGATATTTGAGGCTCCTGGATAGTCACCGCGGCTATATCAAATTCTTGCTATCGAGGCGAGGAAAACACCCTATTTTGTTGTGCGTGCCATTTTTAAATAAAAAGACATTTTGATAAAAAATCGCTATAGATCGTTTCAGAACACTTCCAAAATTTAACGAAAACTATCCTTTTCCCTTGACAATAAACACACAGCTATAAAATGAAGCCTGAACATACGGGAAAACAAGCCGTTTAACGGCTATCGAAAGGAGTGGAAAATGTTTCTTCCACATATGTTTCCTTGCAAATCTTACTTTTCGTTAAGTTATATGAGTTTCACGAATACGTCAAACGTCAGAACACAAGTACATAACGAATAATAAGAAAATGGCACGCACAACAAAATAGGGTTGTCAACATGTCACTTTCCACGCCTTATGGTTATTTTCACGTCTTATAGTTCTTATTTCTGTCGTGTTCTCGGCTGAGTATCCAGGAGCCTTAAGCATGATAGTATGTGTATGTGCATTCTATCCTAAAAATGTTCAAATAAAAATAATTGTATCAGATAGCTCATTGTCATGAGGAAAAGAGATATTAAGTATATGAATATTTTTAGACACCAATCACATGTACATATTATAATGTTAATTATTAATCTTTTATGTGTCATTAATTTATTAAGTTATGATGTACGATCGAGAGCATTAATGTCATCCTGTACGTATTCACGGAAAGATCTTTATTTGCGGTTCATCAGCTCTTTTTATAAACTCAAATAATCAATACTATTACTAATATAAGCGACAAGATAAATTTTTTAAATATATTATAGCAAAATTTGTTCGTTTTTTGAATGCGCGTATATCGAATGGCACACATTAATGCTATGTACACATTGTACACGAGTCACATTTAAATAAGATTATATTAGATTATCGTTGTCTTAGTAATGAGTTATAATTTGTATACTGTTAAAAAGTATATCAAGTCAATGTGATATGCAATGTTATTATGTTTGTATGTTGTGCACATTGCGATAACATAGTTACATTATACATTTATATGTTTTGAATGTATCAGGTACCTGAAAAATGTATTTCCAAAAGTGGATGAAACAATATTATTGGATGTGCTAGAACAGAGCGATAATAATGTACAGAAGGCATCTGAAAAATTAATTGATTTAGGATACGAAAAACGAAATCCTACTGTTTCTGCTAGAGCCTTAGCAAAGAAGAAAGAAGAGGAACAGGTAATAAATTTTTTACCGAACAATGTAACATTGTTATATGCAAAAAATTGTTTTTATAGGTACATGACGAGCAAACTGCACCCACGCCTCCTCCGCGCATTAAAAGCCTAGAAGAAAAGAATAAGTGTATGTATTCTTTTAGATTTTTATTATCTTTTTTTATATGTTTGGTGATAAGTACACTACAGAAAGAAAATATTGCAGTAAAAACACGTTTGATGGAAAAATATATAAATTTACCGGATCGAATTGTGATGCTTGCTATGGATAGTGTAGATTATGATGAAGAAAGAGCAATACATATATTAGATATAGTAATGGCAGAAGAAGCTACTCGACCACTATGTACTTCTAGCAGTCAAAGGTAATGGTTCATTTTTCAACAATATACAGGGAATTTTTGTCTCTAAATTAGCTCAAGAATACGTCCTTAAGAGGAAATGCGGTAGTTGTGGGACACCCGGTATAAGAAATTATGCATTTAAAAAATATATATTTTTATTAATTTTTTCTCATGAGTTTTTATAAAATATTGTAGTAGTAGAAGCGATGAACGGAAAGATAGTCCGCCAGTGACAGAAGCTATAAAATTAACTGCTTCTCCGATTAAAAAGCTAAATAAAGATGCGGAAACTGAAAAATTAAAACGGTCCAAAAATAAGACTGAGATACCGAAGTAAGATATCTATATAAGATCATATCTTTTAAGATGTACTATATCTTGATAACACTTATCTACATTATAAAATATGTTGCGTTAGAGTTTCACGTGGAACCAGTACTACAGAGGATAAAGAATATAAATCCCCATACTTAACAAAACCAGTAGGATCAAACTCGGATTTAGCAAAGGGAGCGAATAATGATCTGCTGTTGTACGTTGAAAAGAATATTATTTTACTACTTTTCACGGTGTAATATATTTATAAACATTAAGTGAACGGAAATTATAGGCCGGATTACGCTCCGTGGTCGGGGCCGGATCCAAATTTACTGATCAAGCAACCATTTTCAAGATCACTCGCGATGGGGCATGATGCAAGTCTAGTTTCTACCCGCAATTGTCTTGCTAAGGGTGCTCAGTCCGAATTACGAAAAGGACCATTAAGGGGATTGGCCCAAGGCTCCATTTATTCGCAAAGGAATGTAGCCAATACCGAGAGTCGGGGTAAATGAAATATGTGTAATTGTTTCTTTCTTGATATTTTTGCATTTGTTAAATAATTATATATTAAATTCAAATTTTTAGTGGCAATTGTACAACCGTCCCTCTTTGGGATGCTATGATTTAATTTTTAATATCTTTTATTGATTTGTACATTATCAAAAATCTAATCTATTCTTGTGCAATTTAATAGATTTATATTTTGTTGATAGTTTGTATATATTTTTATTTAGTAGGATTAAACGATAAATACATTATATTGATTATTATTTGAGATTATATTATTATTTATTATTGAGTCACGATAAATGAGCTTGTTTCTCTTGGGAACTTACTTTATATTTATCACATGAGCCGTGTGTGTATGTGTGTGTGTGTATGTATGTGTATGTGTGTGTGTATTGTATATATAAATAAAGCAACGTAAATAACAAACTTTATCAAACATATTCTATTTTAATGAGACGCAGATGCGTAAAATGCGATGCATTTTGATTTTGCTAAAAATTTTGAAACGGCTTATCTCACTATTAAAGTAAACACTTTATGTACACAAGTGCAATCGGTCCCATACTGTAGATTTATGTCGGGTGAAAGTAAGTAAAACTTATATTTAAATAATGAGACAGTTTGTACACTATCTATAAATGCAAGTAAAAGCGTAGGGGAATTGTACCCAAAACGACATACTTTTTTTTAGAAACACATTATTTTATTCTGTAATACTTAAAAATTATGTAACTTGTAGAAACACTTTAGGATAAACATAGTTTAGTATTATATAATATTTAAAAATTTTTATAAATTTGCATTAGTTATGTAACAACATATAAACAAAACACTAAAATTGTTCATTTTCCCATGATATATCGGGCAAAAGGACATAGTGCTAGTTTAGGTGCTTAATAACGCTGTTAGAAGAGCGACAATACGTTAAACGTCGAAATCCATCGTGTCTTTAGTACCTGTTGCAAGTTGGTAGTGAGTGCACGCTTGTGAATATGCCATCTAATCGACAACTAAGTTTAAAAAATTATTTTGGCACATTTTTCTTTAGCTCATTACTTTATTTCTTTGTTTGGTATCTAATCTTTTTATGTTTTATCATTGAGTTTTCTTATATGAAGCCATGCTGTTGCACTTTTTATATTTTGAGATATCAGAGCAATATTGCATACGGTTGCCGGCCTAAAATGATACATAGTATGTCATTTTGCCCGATCACTAGTAAAATTTTTCTATTCATAAAATAAAAAGTTAGATTGTATTAGAAAAATATGTATAAAAAGTGCAACAGCATGGCTTCATATAGGAACACTCAATGATGAAACATAAAAATATTATATACCAAACAAAGAAATAAAGTAATGAGCTAAAGAAAAATGGGTAAAAGTTTACAATAACTTACACAGCTCGGATTACTTTGACCTTGACATATGTTGTCAAGGTCACCCTCCTGAGTGACCTTCAGAAGGTTTTAGTCGGCGGTCGCTGTTTATTAAAAAGTTATAAACAAAAAAAGTTTGACAAATATAGCAGTTATTTTGAGTATTGAAAGGCATAAACGACCTTGACCTTGACATATGTTGTCAAGGTCCCCCTCCTGAGTAACCTTCAGAAGGTTTTAGCTGGCGGTCATTGTTTATTAAAAAGTTATAAACAAAAATAGTTTGGTGGGAAAATTATTTAAAGCAGTGAATTGTTGGTATATTGAAAGAAAAGTTATTTAAAGCAGAGATTGGTAACTTTCCTTTCAATATACCAACAATTCACTGCTTTAAATAATTTTCCCCACCAAATTTTTTTTTGTTTATTAAAAAGTTATAAACAACTTTCTAAGTTGAAGCACATACAAAGCACACACTTGTAAAGCGCGTCACTAACCTATAGGTTAGTGGCGCGCTTTAAAAGTATGTTCTCTCTAAGTTGAAGCACATACAAAGCACATACAAAGCACACACTTGTAAAGCGCGCCACTAACCTAAAGGTTAGTGACGCGCTTTACAAGTATGTGCTTTGTAAGTTGAAGCACATACTCGCGAAATAAAGTATTCTCTGCTTTAAAAAAAAAACGTAATATTAGTCGTTTATGCCTTCCAATACTCAAAATACCTGCTATATTTTCCAAACTTTTTTTGTTTATATCTTTTTAATAAACAGCGACCGCCGACTAAAACCTTCTGAAGGTCACTCAGGAGGGTGACCTTGACAACATATGTCAAGGTCAAAGTAATCCGAGCTGTGTAAGTTATTGTAAACTTTTACCGAAAAATGTGCCAAAATAATTTTTTATACTTACGTTTTTGGTTAGATGGCAAAATTTCCATTCACATACGTACACTCATTACCAATTTGCAACAGGTATTAAAGACATGATGGATTTCGACGTTTAAATGTACCAGCGCTCCTGTAGCAGCGATATTAAGCACAAAACTAACACTATGTCGTTTTGCTCGGGTATGTCGTTTTAGGCACAATTTCCCAATATATTAATCATAGCTCATAAACCGGCGACGACAATGGTGAAACGGCTGTGCGCATCGAATCACTTCAACCATTTTTTTGTTCACATAATTACATAATATGTAAAGTATGGGATTACTTGACATTTTTTCGCATTTTAACCCGTTCCAGTCACACTGGGTGGAATCCACCCAAGCGTTTTCTTGACTTCGACAACGACTCAGTAAACCAATGGAAATGGGCTATTTTTTTACATATGTTAAATTAATTTTTTGCAAATCAAACCTATACAGTCTTTTTAAGGAAGACTTAAACTACAACAGGATATTTTTTTTTTTTTTTAAAGGTCACCTACAATTTTTTATACACTTGCAAACACGCTTGGGTGGATTCCACCCAAGTGTGACCATTACGGGATTCTCGGGAAGTGTGACTGGAACGGGTTAAATACAATAACAATAATTATGCTGGTATTTATACTGGTTTTCTGATTTAAACCCTGATTATATTGTCCAAATTTTTCGATATGTAAGTAGGATACATTTCTACATTCAAAAAATCATGTGGAATGTCAGAACAAATAACTAGAAGTAAGCATTAGCATATACATTTGAAACAGATATCTAATTTACGACGTTACGCGAGCAAACCGTAATTGAACAAAAATTGAATAAAAAGAAGAGGCAATTAAAATAGAAGAAAAAACTAAAGATTACTTGCACGTCATTCCCAGAGTTACCTAGTTCTGATTTATAATCTGCTTGGTTGTTTTCTTTCAAAAGTTTATTTTCCGCGTTTTTATAATAGAATTGATAGTGTTAATTTCCTAATCTTTGCTTTAATATTATCAACATGATACAGCTTTTTATAAAATATTCCTGTCAAGCGTACTATTTTTGAATTTTAGGCTTTGGATCGATTTTTCTTGCATAAAAATGTTGAAATACTCATGTATCTTACGAATTATTGATGACTGAAAGTGAAGAATCTGAGTAAAGCAAACATATTTTAAATAATTTTAAATAAATCTTTTATAGAATTTTAATTTATGTGATTTAATTGCAATATATTTATAATGTTAAAGATTTAAAAGTAGCGACAATTGATAATTTTTTAGTTTTTGCTAAAGAAAACTTTTTTAAGATTGGCCAGAAAATTTGTCGATCAAAAAAGTCAACGCTTAATGAAGAATGTCATGTATATAGCAGGATATCTGCTCGATTGGAAACGGATAATGTGTGTAATAATCGAACAACTAATTGTCAGTATTGATATAATATAGCTAAATGTTTGTACCGTATTTCTTTATTGAAAATTTCTCTGTATTATGAATCGACTTTACTTTGCATAATAAACATCTGCACTGTTTTCTCACTATTTGATAACATTGTTTGACAATGCATACATAAAATAAAAATGTTATGATCAAGATAACATTCTCATTCTGCATAAAATTTTTTAAATTAAAGAACATGTATTAGAATCAAAATGGAGACAGAAAGAAATTCATATCAGAGATACATGGATAATTCCAATAAATTTAAAATACAAACATTCCACTGTAAAATAGTTGTACAAGTTCCTTTGCAATGTTATTTGCATATGAAAAGCAGTTATTAAAATGAAAAAATTAATGTGATAAACATGAAAATTTACTAATCGATTAGACTCACTATTTTATTGAAAGATGCACAACTTTTTTAACGCAAATCTAGAAATCTAAACAAAATAAACAAAAAAATCAATAATAAATGAAACAGACCGATACGAATCATATAATTAATTAATTAGAAAAGATGTCATTTTCAGTACCTATTATTATATGTATTATTAGGCTACCAAGATCCAGCCCGACCGAGAATCTTCTCTAATTAATTGTATAAATAATTGTATAAATAATTTACAAATTCGTGATCATGTACTACGTTCCTTGAGAGCAAAGTTTCAATCGTTTCGAAATTAGAAATCCTGATTTGATATATGTTAGTAGTATAAATTTTTTTTACCAAGGCAACTAAAGCAAATTATATATGTCATGTATCTCATATATGTGCTAGTTTCTATTTGTGATGTACCTATATGATTTAGGGTGCGTGGAACGCACATATATGAGATACATGACATATATAATTTTCTTTAGTTGCCTTGATAAAAAAATTTATACTATTCTTAACTTATTCTTAACGCTCACAACGCTCGTGAGCATCATTCTTCCTTGTTCAACATTTGACAAACAACAAGGATGAAATGATCTACGAGTGTTGTGAGCGTTTAAGTTGAACGCACCTTTAATACGTGATTTTTTTCACATAATTGCATATTAAATAATAATTTAATCCTCAGCAGGAACAGTGATATTTTTTAAACCTTATAACGTTTTATAATTCATAAAAAACACATTATTGCAATAAATAAAATTAATGTAAAGCCAAAGCCTTATACACATATAGTACTATGATTGACATTAAAAGCTTAAAAAATTGTATACAATACCTGCTGATTGTTAAAGATTGTATGATTTAAATAGATTATTAAAAACTCATCAAGTATGTTATTGTTATTGTGTAAATGCATTAAAAATGTCAAGTAATTGAACATCTTATTATACAAAGAAGGAAAGCTGGAGACTTTTCTGCTGAATGGTCTTTCTCGTCCAATAACCGGCTCGTGCACGTTTAGGCCCGTCCTTTTTTCTCACTTAAAAAGAATTGTAAGTACTAATTGTAAGTAGCTAGAAAGAACGAAACATCTAGTTTACATATACTAGATGTTTCGGAATTATTCGGATAATCCTTTTATATAACTATAGATTATTTTATTTATTTGAAATCAATTTTTCTGCAATGAAAACGTTAAGACAGTTAATAATTTATAGCTTTAATCAGCAATTAAAAATGAAAGAATAATTATGTGTCAAATATCACTATTTACAACAGGAGAAATAACGTTGGATTTAATTTTAGCTTTAAATATAATCCAAAGCTTTTCTAAGATTAAAGAATCTCAAAAATAATTTTTTTAACTTGGCGACATTATAGAAAATACGTTTCTCTTCAATATAAACATTTTGGGAGATTTCTTAATAAAATCTCTTTGTAAAACTTTACATCTCTGGAAAAATAAATCTTATATAAATAATAGACAAAACTAAAAAAAGTACCCAAAAATATATAATTTACTCAATTTAATTTTATGTATATAACAATAATAAGCATAAAAACTCACTTTTTTATATAAGCTTTAAATTTTCTGAGACAAAAATTAAAACTTTTAGAAAGAATTCTTTAGATTGACCAAAGTAACTATAAAAATAAATGAATATTTGGTGGTTTTAACACATACTGGCAGAGATAGAAAAAGAAAAAAGAAGATTGTAGAAAGGTACAGAAAACATAAATAGAAAGAATGTGTCTTTTATAACAGTTGACACATGATATATGATTCATAATAAACCATGTAAGCAGAAAAATGCCATTGCAGAGGAATTTACTTTCTCTCTCCTATGAAGCTCTTATTTCATACTTTAACATTTATTATACGGTCTCTACTAGCAACTGTTGATACTTATTCTGTGTAAAATATTTTAGAGAGAAAATATTTATTAATTTCGACGATTGGCTAGCTAAAGGATGTTAATTAGAATTTAGAATTTATTGCGAAAAATATTACCCCAGGCAGGGTTTGAAGTCGGCGCGCAGTTTTCTAATGTTGGAACAAATAATATGTGTAATATGTGTATATTATTTTGGTATTGCAATAAATATTGCCACATGCCTCAGTGGTCGAATTGGGACGACGCCTGCACGGAGAGCGGGAGGTTCCAGGTTCAAACCCTGGCTGGGGTAATATTTTTCGCAATAAATTCTAAATTCTAATTAACATCCTTTAGCTAGCCATTCGTTGTCAAAATTAATAAATATTTTCTCAATAATCAATTATTGGCGGAATATACCATTACTTACTGTTTAAAATATTTTAGGTCTAGCAAATCAGGTTTCTGCCACATAATTTTCTTTTACTAATTTGGGATTTTTCAAATCTTTTTTTTTTTGTTTAATATCTTGATATAGATCATCGTTTGTTGCATCGTTTGACTAATTAACCATCAGACTTTAAAAATCTGTCAAAACACATGAAATTAAACGGAAAATAAGACTTACTATCTGTGCTTGTAAAGTTTAATCCCCTAAGACCCTAAGAGTTTTTATTTTTAATCATAACTCGAAACTTTCTTCTATCCTGTTTGATATTTTTATTATAAGAAAAGATTGATTTCAGATTATGATGAAAAAAGTTATGTGGATGATAAAAATGATAAAAATATACGGAGTATTTCAGTTAGTTTCCTTATAGTTTTTCTTATTTTTCTTTATGATAATAATAGAAATATAAAAATATATATATACACACATGCACACGTACAAAAATATAATTAAAGAAACTTTGTAATTATAATTATTATTATTATTATAACAATTATAATTTTGTGTGCATGTATATGTACGTATATAAAGAAAAGGAGAGAAAAAGGAAATTCGCTTGATGCGAATGAAGAGAAACATTAATGAGTTATACCCTACGTATTATGAGGGTAAAAGTTTCCCTTTACACAGTCAGCCTCAAATGACTTTTGACTGACCTTGATGTTGACCTTGACCTTTAAGGAATTCAAGGTCATTGACCTTTTCCGTTGCTCGTTGTTCGTTAAAAAGTTATTAACAAAAAAAGTTTGACAAATATAGCAGTTAATTTTCACTATTAATTTTTTTCTTTTAACTGCCGCCATTTTATGAATTTTTATTCAAAATAATTTTTTTTAGTCTACTCTATAGGGACACTTGTACTGAACAGGAAAATCAATTGATTCGATGTCTCAGACACATTTTACGACCTCGAGGACTTCCGCCATGGAGCAACCTACTCCGCGCCGTTGCCCAGTATCCCGCTTCGCCTAATTATTTAAATGGGCTGAAAAAATTTGTATAACTACTTAAAAGTATCATGAATATAATCCATAAATATTGATTAATTTATTTGGTTTACTTTCTCCACAAAAAATTCACAAAACATCACCTATTTTTTGGACCTACTGAGGGATATGGACCCTTAATATCTGTAACAGAAATAATTTGTTAAAGCAGAGAATAGTTGGTATAGAAAAGTATATATACAATTTTCTGTGTTAGAAAGCATAAATATAAAGTATTCTCTGCTTTAACTATAATTGTATGATTTTAATCTATATATATAAAAAAAAATGTCCCGACTTACTGACTCACTCATAGACTTATATAGATAGACCGGCCCCTGCCGTAAGAGCACGCGTCGGAAGACCTACGGTGCAGACATAGCCTCACTGGGAAACCTCTCTCTTTCTACTGATCGCTTGGTGGGGATAGAAGTCTAGACTAATGGGGACTCAGTCTAGACCAGTCTAGACTTCTATCCCCACCAAGCGATCAGTAGAAAGAGAGAGGTTTCCCAGTAAGGCTTTGTCTGCACCGTAGGTCTTCCAACGCGTGCTCTTACGGCAGGGGCTGGTCTATCTATATAAGTCTATAAACTCACTGACTAATCAACGCCCAGCCCAAACCCCTGAACCTAGAAACATGAAATTGGGGGAGTGTATTCCTCTCATGACGTAAGCATCCACTAAGAAGGGATTTTTAAAAATTCAATCCCTAAGGGGGTGAAAAAGGGTAAAATGTATTTTCAGAGATTCGTTATTAATTTATATATATAAAAACAAATGTCCCGACTCACTGACTCACTGACTCACTGACTCACTGACTCATCAACGCCCCAGCCCAAACCCCTGAACCTAGAAACATTGAAATTCGGGGAGTGTATTCTTTTCATGACCTAGCTGGAGTAATTACGAACGGGTTTTGCTTATTGTTTAAAATTATAATTTATGTTGATAATCTATAAATATTAAGTCATAGATATTTTTCGCGTTATTTTTTTCGCTACAATCTTCTCTTTTTTATTTCTTTATTTAATGTTATATTTCGAATTTCGCTTTTAAACTGTTTTCTTTTTATAACTGTTTTCTGTTTTCTTTTCTCACAAAACCAATTTTTTAAAAACAGAAAAATTTATAAAACGAAAAATGCTATATACAAAGAAGTATTATAATTTCATTGGTTTTAAGTAACAAACGCCCCAGCCCATCTATAAATTTCAAATTCTATGCACAAATGTCTACAAAGGGGCGAGAGGTCCTCCGGGGCGAAGCCCGGGTAACCAGCTAGTACAATTATAATTATACAATTATGGTTAAAGCAGAGAATACTTTATATTTATGCTTTCTAACACATAAAATTGTGTATATACCATTCTATACCTCTCTGCTTTAACAAAAAGACTGTTCAATATATCAACAATCCACTGCTTTAAGTGCGACTTTCCTTCGTTCATATATGTACTATTTCCACATACATATTAGTCGTTTATGTCTTTTAACACTCAAAATAACTGCTATATTTGTCACTCTTTTTGTTAATAACTTTTTAACGAACAACAAGCGACGGAAAAGGTCGATGACCTTGAACTCCTTGAAGGTCAAGATCAACATCAAGGTCAGTCAGAAGTCATTTGGGGCTGACTGTGTAAAGGGAAACTTTTACCGAAAATTCTTTGAAAATAAGAAAGATTGAGAGAATGTGTGGTATATTTTTCAGTGGCAAATATACTATTAGGTTATGCTTCCTACAGAATCATAGTGTACATTCTATAGAATTCTATTCCGATACGTAAAATTTTATTCCAAACGTAAAATATTACATAATATTTCTATCCTTGACATATCTTATTGAGTTTGATATTACATGTATATATGTGTATATAATTTAAATTCTCTCAGAACATGTTTAAGTATTACCGGTGAAATTTAAACAACTTGATTTTCTACACATATACATATATATATATATATACACAACAAAAAAAATTATATATAGATATATTATACTTAATATAGTGCATATTTTAAATTCGTATATATTTACATGTATTCGTATATTTTTAAACAAATAATACATAACCGAGTCTTTTTCAAACTTTTCCACAAATGTGGACTTTATTAAAAATTCTTTAAATTTCTAATAAAATTTTGAAGTAGGATCATTATCATCCGTAATTGTTCCTTTTTGTTATTTTTTTCGTCAGAAACGGAAACGATAAAATTATGTTTTACGGTTGTGGAAATTCTTAGATGCTAATTTAGCGTAATATTTAATATAATACTAAGCAGTATTAACATTCTTTTAATATTGTTAAATGTAATGTTCCATCAGTGCTGATTTTATAAAATAAGTAATTATGTACTCTGAGGAATTTATTAATATTAAAATATAAAGTCATTAATTATTTATCTTTTGTTTAATATTATTTTTACAGATTACAAAAATGTAAGTTATTATAAAGTAAAATTATCGTTACTAGTTACTATAAAGAAACTTTAAATCTTGAATATTAAAGATAAAAACCTGAAATTTTTCCATATGATAATTTCAAAATATTTCAATATCAATAAATTCCTTAATAATGAAATGGACTTCCTTTTAAGTACAGTGGTATAGTGGTCGTATTCAAAATGAAAATTTTAGCTGAAATCTAAAGCCAAATATACAGTATTAAAATATATTTTAATGATGTGTGTGTGTGTGTGTGTGTGTGTGTGTGTGTGTATATGTGTACACACATATAAAAGAGAAATTCCATTAGATGGATATATATTTAGAGATATGTTTTATAAACTTGCATTATAAAACAGATAAAACGAAACCAGATAAAGATATAGAGAAAATTAGCATATCTCTAATACAGAGAAAAATCTCCACCAATTAATGTGCAGAATAGGTCACAACCAAGATACGATTTCTAATAATAAACTATATAAAAATTAATATTTATATATGCCATAATCGAATATTATCTAATATACAGAAATATTTTCATAGCTTGACTCAAGAGTAATCCAGCTTTATAAATATTTAAAAGATACAATTAAAATGTTAATAACGGATGGGCTGTGGCTGAAATGTTGGTTGAGAGCTATTTTTATAGCTTTTTGACTTTTAAAAATAATTAAAAGGAATAAAGTAATATATTTTGCTATATTTTGAGCATTGCCATTGGTACAGGAAACTAATATGTACAGAAAGCTAAGTAGATAATATCGCACGTCCTTCGATATTAGCCATTTTATTTATAAGTACTTCTTAAAGTATATTTGCTTATATTGCATATATTATTCTATGAAAAAAAGCTTTATTCAATGATATCAAATTTGTGTATTTGAAATATGCATTATTCTGTTCATAAGAAGAAATAGTGATGACATTTTTAATTTTTTGCGCAGTATTTAAACTGATAACAAAATTTACATTTTACGAAAAGATTCAGTTAAATAATAAATTATAAATAATTGTAACACTTATTTCAGATAATAAATTATAAAGAATTGAAATATTACAAAGAATTTTGTGCAAAAGATGTTAGATGTTTGTTATGTGTTATTATATGTATATGCAATATGCACCTTAGAAAATTAATCTCCAAAAGTATGTTATCTATCAGTAAATTATTATATTCTTCACGCACAATGGACATACATATGAATAACTTTGCCTCATAGTTTTTAAGTTCGAAATAACTTACACACATACATACAGGGTGTCCTAGACCTGACTTGCCGTTAATAATTGTTGCTGCAAACAGTTTGTAGCAATAATTTACATATCTTTGCTATAAAAGCAATAAAGCACCATATACCAATATGAATCCTAGATGAACTACGATTCATGTTTACGCAACAATACATAAATTGTTTTCAGTATTTCAGCAACACGTTTGCATGATTTTGCACACTCAGGTTTTGCTAATAAAACTGATATATTAGATATAGAAAATTCGCTTTTGAAAACAGTGAAAACACCTTCACTACTAAGACTGAGCGCGCGAATTCGGACAATTTGATTGATCAACTTTAAACACTTCTTATTTAAAAACTATTATAGTCTTGGCATTTTGGTATAAGGATTTTTGTCAGGTCTGGGACACCCTGTATGTGTGTGTTATCTTGGACTGAAATTTAAATATATTTATGTATATACATATTTATTTATTTATTACTGGTTGATATACGAAAAGTATTATCTTATATCCTCGAAGAATATGGGCTAGAAGATATATTCTATTTCACTTATAATTTAATGTACTTTATTGTAATATTGGCCTAGTTTACACCGGACCGTTTGGTACGCGTACCAAATACTATATTTTGTATCAAATCTCTGTTTACACCAGTATAACCCGAGATTTGATACGGATTTAATACGGATATAGTACTTGGTACGCGTACCAAACAGTCCGGAGTAAACTAGGCCATTGATACAAGAGTTTTACTACGCTCTTAGCTGTAGTAAAACAATTGTATAAAAATGTTACATTGCTAAATCGCTCTGATAAGAACGAGTAGGTAATACTCGAGTAAATTATCTAATTGTAAGTAGCAATATAAGTGTGATGTAAAATAAAAAAATGTATGTTAAGTATTGCAAATGATACAAGAAATTATATCTCATTATCTTTAGACATATCTGTGCAATAAAACATCTGTAATTGTATTATATATATGCAACAATCTATTAAATCACCTATATACTAAGAATTATTATTTTATAAGTTACGTATATTAGGCTGATCAAATAAGACAAAATTTCTTCGTCTAAATTGTCTAAAAGTAACAAATTGTCAAAAACCAATTCTGTTTTCTTTTCTTTTTGGAATTTTCGAATGCACGCGAGCAAAGTGTGCCACAAACACAAAATATCTGAAGTGAGCATAATTATCTTTTTTTTTACAATAAAAAACTACATTTTTTCATAACTCCAATATTATCCTACCCTAAGAGCACAGTTGACGGGAAGTCGGCGGAAAGTCCACTTTTATAAGTCGAATTTCAGTCGACTTCTAAAAATGACGGAGAGTCGACTTCTATAGCAGTTATTTTTATTTTATAATTATAACGCTCTGTAGAACCTCTGCATCGCCTCGTCGCCATTGCCGAATGTGCTTGGCTTAGTGCTCCGTGTTTGTCACGTTTCCGAAGAAATTAACACTCAAAAATGAGATTACAGTTCTCGTTATATAAGGCACTTAAGTCACACGTGGCTTGGGCGGTCGACACTTTTCGATGGATACTTGGATTCTTGGATAACGGGTTATAATCCGGCCCTCGCCACACATAACGAGAACTGTAATCTCTCATTTTTGAGTGTTAATTTCTTCGGAAACGTGACAAGAGCTTGTCCCTGCTATATGTAGCCCGATCCTATGCTATCCCTGCCGAAAATGTTCGATTAAAACCGATTAAAACATAATTCGTTTTAATCGGTTTTAATCGGTTCAATCCGCGCCTGGATTAAAAAGTAATCGATTTTAATTCCAAACAAATTATAATCGGTTTTAATATTGCTTTCGCGGATTATTTCCAATCAGAAATCATTACATTCTAATCCATACCCAATCAGCAGACAATGTTTCTTAATGTTTTTGAAATATTTATTTTTGATTAATTATACATTTTTACAATTCATTGTAATAATATTATTTATTTAATGTTTATTTAATATTTATTTTACGTTTATTTAACGTTTATTTAACGTTGATTTAATATTTGTTTTACATTAATAATTTATTTGCAATAATGATTTGAAAAGAACATATTTAACATTTATTCAACATCAATTATTTAATATTTATTTTACATTAATTATTCATTTGCAATAATGATTTGAAAAAATATGTATTTAACATTTATTCATTATTTGATATTTATTTTACATAAATTATTCATTTACAATAATAATTTTAAAAAACATTTATTTAACATTTATTTGACAATAATATAATATTTATGTTATATTGATTATTTATTTGCAATAATCATTTAAAAGAACATTTATTTGACATTAATTTAATATTTATTTTACTATAATTATTTATTTACTATAATAATTTAAAAAAAATTTATTTAATATTAATATTTACTTCAAATATTATTTGATAATATAAAAAAATTTAATTATAAGAGATCATGGTATTTATGCATAAAAGGGGCCTCCTTTCCGATTTGCTTGATATTTTAGTATGTTGTTGGGGATGTCTTCCCAAGTCATTTCATATACATATATATATATATATATAAGGGTCGGACTCAAATAGTTTCGGAGATACAGGCTGAGAAAGGATAAAAATATTAAATACAAAAATAAATGTTTAATGATGATTTATTCAACACTATCATTAGGAATCTGAAAGATTTCAACCAAGTGTGTGCTTTGTATGTGCTTCAACTTACAAAGCACATACTTGTAAAAGCAGAGAACAGTTGGTATATGAAAAGTACATATTTATATGTATGATGAATAGTAGTGGGAATGGGGGGATCTTGTTTCGCCTGGCGAGAGACGCGTGCTAATATTTCTCGCTACGGAACATGTCAAAAACATTATGAAGGATATCTTGCTGAATTTCTTTTTCGCCGTAAATATAACTTTGACACTCGGATTATCGCATTCTTTGATGCAATGGCTGAAATCTTTGAGATTCCTAATGATAGTGTTGAATAAATCATCATTAAACGTTTATTTTCGTATTTATTATTTTTATCCTTTCTCAGCCTGTATCTCCGAAGCTATTTGAGTCCGACCTTTATATATACAGGATGTCCCGAAATTCGCGAATCAAAATACCATAGCAATAAAGTTCTGGAAAAAATAAATTTAAAACGTATTTGCCACTTTTCGTTCCGAGCAGTAGTTTCTGAGATAAAAAAGTTTAAACGTGGCCAATTACAGATTACGATTAAACGGAAACCTGTCCGTGAGTCGCGCGTCAATAGTGTTAGTGACCGCGAACTTCACGCTCACAGGCATTAGACAAAAGATTGTTTGCGTGACGTCCGTATAATACCGCGTGTTGCGTGTAATATTTGTTGCGAATTAGATGATGCTGTTAATAAACAACGTGTGTTTAAGCATAAATTTATCTTATTCATTACGTAATGAATATGATAAATTTATAATTCATCTGAATTATATTGCTACTAATTTGTGTATTACAATATCAATAAAAAAATTCCCGAAAAAATTTTATGTTAAAACATAAAATAAATTTAGAATTAATATTTTGTCTAGACATAATTTTAATTCTGCATTTTCAATTATGTGCTTAATAACTATAGCTTAATAATAATTCGATGAATTATAAGTATGTCTAGACATAATAATAATAATTTCTTTTCTTTGAATATCAATTTAATTTGGTAGAATTTTTACGATGGTATTAAATAGCAAAACGGCATGCCATACATATTGATTTTTAAATCCAATTCTTAGCTTCTTCATGTATTATTAAAAAATAAAACAAAGAATAAAACGAGAATAAAACGAACCCTTAATCCTATATTGCTAAATTAATTTTACATAAATAAAATAAACTAAGTAAACTAAGAGTTTACTACTTTTAAAATCTAACCGTTTAATCTTTTATAATTTAATAATGTAATATCTCTTTTATTAAAAATTAAATTTTGTAATTTATGACTTGTTCAATTAATAATTGTTGTTTAAATTTTTAGTACATATATAATTGCGCCGAAATTCAATCAATTAATTCAAAAGTAAGTCACTAGCTGTAATGACAAATAAAATTATTTTACCTTAAAATTCGCATAGTTATAAATCAGTATGCACGTAAGTAGTAATATGTATGTATGAGTAGTAATATCACGTAAGTAATAATGTATAACCGGTACATTTTTGAGAGGATGAATGAATGAATGATAAGAAAGAAATAATCAATTAAATGTTTCGATATAATTAAAGACTAAAGAGAATAAAGAAATAGATGTATAAAATTAAAAAGATTAGAATTATTGTAAAGAAATACTGACTCGTATGTATGCCACTTGATTGCAATTATTTAACTCTTATTCATGTTTCTTATTGATATTGTGATACACAAATTAGTAGAGATATAATTCTGATGAATTATAAATTTATCTTATTCATTACGTAATGAATAAGATAAATTTATGCTTAAACACACGTTGTTTATTAACAGCATCATCTAATTCGCAACAAATATTACACGCAACACGCGGTATTATACGGACGTCACGCAAACAATCTTTTGTCTAATGCCTGTGAGCGTGAAGTTTGCGGTCACTAACACTATTGACGCGCGACTCACGGACAGGTTTCCGTTTAATCGTAATCTGTAATTGGCCACGTTTAAACTTTTTTTATCTCAGAAACTACTGCTCGAAACGAAAAGTGGCAAATACGTTTTAAATTGATTTTTTCCAGAACTTTATTGCTATGGTATTTTGATTCGCGAATTTCGGGACACCCTGTATATATGAAATGACTCGGGAAGACATCCCCAACAACATATTAAAAAATCAAGCAAATCGGAGAGGAGGCCCCTTTTGTGCATAAATACCGAAATCATCATTTTTTTGTTATCGTTTTGCTCTATAAATTATGTGTCGGTCAGGGGCCTATTGCATAATGATTTACAAGTTAATAATATTAGTGAAAGAGTTTTGTTTTTCACTAATATTATTAACTTGTAAATTATTGCGCAATAGGCCTCTGCTGTCCGCTACGAACATACGGCGCGGCGCGACAGCGCGGGCTTGTGCGCCGGGAATAGTACGCTCGCGCTCAATATGCGGCGCATCGCCGAGTCCGTAACCCGTATTCAAGGTTCAATATCGATCCCTATATAGGGAGACGTCTTCGCGAGGTTCTTCAGCGGGCGGGGTCATTCCACTGTCCTGCAGTTAGAGTCTCGGAACACTTCTCTATGGGGTTAAATAAGAATCGCAGTTCAGCCATGGTTCTTTTGTTGTAGTAGTTGTAGATGGCGCTACGTGGCGTACGAGCGAACACAGGAGATCGATATAGACACGAAGTACGATAACGCTCAGTTGTGTATCAGTTAACAATTTATATTCAAATACATATTTACTCACTGTCAAATAACTGATAATTATTAATTGCTCAATACCCGCATCCACGTAACATGGCGCAGTCGGTAGGACCCAGTAGACCTCAATAAATGTATTAAGCGGGAAATGTGTCTATTACCGACTGTTGAAGAAGTGAGAGCAAATTTATCAGGCAAAGAATGGTTTACTGTTCTGGATTTAAAGGATTGGTTTTACCACGTGGAACTAGATGAAAGTTCGAGTAAACTATGCACATTTAATTCACCTTTTGGTAATTACAAATTTAAAAGATTACCATTTGGTTTGACTCTGGCTCCTGAACATTTTCAAAAAACAAATAACAAAAACTTTGGAGATATAGAGGGGGTTACAATATATATTGATGATATATTAATTGCTGCGAAAACAAAAAAAGAACATGATTTAATTTTGAGTAAGGTATTAGACAGAGCAAGGAAATTGGGTATTAGGTTTAATCCGGACAAGGTACAATTTAGAGTAGATCAAGTAATATATTTAGGACATAAATTTTCGAAAGCAGGAGTCGAGCCAGATAAGGAAAGAGTAAAAGCGGTATTAAAGCTAGAAAGTCCACGAAATAAGAGAGATCTACAGAAAATATTGGGAATGTTTAATTACTTTCGTGATTTTATGCATAATTTGTCTGAAGTAGCTGAACCGTTAAGAAATCTACTGAAAAAGGATGTAGAGTTTTCGTGGTCAACAATACATGAACAGGCATTTAACAGAATGAAAAAAATGTTAACGGAAGCACCAGTGTTAGCAAATTTCGACATTAACAGTGAAATCACTATCCAGACGGATGCATCTAGTAAAGGATTAGGAGCATGCTTATTACAACTAGGAAAGCCAATATGTTTTGCTTCAAGAAGTTTAACTGAATCAGAGAAACAGTATGCGCAAATTGAAAAAGAAATGTTAGCAATAGCATTCGCGGCGAAGAAGTTTAAGAATTACATTTATGGTAGAAAAGCGACAGTTTGGACAGATCATAAACCTTTAATTACTATAATGAAAAAGAAATTATCAGATATTGTGTCTCCAAGGTTACAACGATTAAAATTAAAATTACTTAGATTTGATTTAGATACAAAATATTGCCCGGGAAAGTATTTATATGTTGCTGATTTATTGTCAAGAGATTATATTAAAGATACAGTTGAAGATGACCCTAGTATGCTTGAAGTCGTACATAATATTCATGCTATTATTAACATGTCACAAGAAAAGAAAATTAAATTTCAAAAAGAGACAGGGAAAGATGACGTACTTAAGATGGTTAAGGATTATTGCGTAAATGGTTGGCCACAAAATAACATTAAAGATAAAGAGCTATTGGCATTTAAAAATGTTAAAAGTGATCTCACTGTGATAGAAAATATTATATTATATAATAATAGGGTAGTAGTACCAAATAGTTTGAAAATAGAAATGTTAAAGCTTGCACACGAAGGTCACTTCGGAATAAATAAAACTAGAAAGAGAATGCAGGAAACATTTTATTGGCCAAATATGATTAGTGATGTCACTGAGTTTGTTAAAAAATGTAGATTATGTGAAAAATTTCTTCCAGCCAAAACACAAGAGACTATGATAAAACATGATATTCCGAAAAGGCCTTTTGTGAAAGTGGCAGCAGACATAGCGCAGAACGGCATAGATAATTATTTAATTATTTTCGATTATTATTCAAAGTGGCTAGAAATAAGAAAATTAAGAGATAAGACCGCGCATAGCATAATACCAGAGTTTAAAAACTGCTTTGCGACACATGGAATACCAGAATATTTAATAGCGGATAATATGCCTTTTGGCTCTTATAAATTTAGAAAATTTGCGGAAGAAATGGGCTTTTCAAATAATAACGTCTAGCCCACATTATCCTAAGAGTAATGGACAGGCAGAAAGCGGTGTTAAAATAGCGAAGTCCTTTTTAAAAAAACAAGTAGATTTAGATATAGCGTTACTAAACTATAGAAACACAGAAATAACAGATATAGGATATTCGCCTTCACAACTATTGATGAGTCGCAAGTTAAGAACTAAGTTACCAATACCACAGAAATGTTTAAACAATATGATGATAAACAGGAAGCAAGTTCAATCCAAACTAGTTAATAAGCAAAGTAAATTTAAGGCATATTAATAAGGCAAAAAAGCAGCCAGCGTTTAGTGTAAACCAAAATGTAACATTTAAAAAGGGAGGTTTATGGGAACCAGCTAAAATAGTAGGGATATGCAAAGAACCTAGATCATATTTGTTAAAAGATAATAAGGGGCAGGTTTTAAGAAGAAATAGCAGTCAGATTAGACAGTCTAGCATTGAGTCAAATTTAAGACCTACATCGGATTGTATATCGGATTGTGAGGAGGAAGGAAGCGAAAATGACCAGGTAGCGAATATTGTACCAGATGTGAGTGACGTTAATGATGACTTAAATGTTAATGAAAGCGATGATTCGGAGGAAAGTGAGACATATGTAGATGCTGAGAGTGGAAACAATCAGAATGACGAAAGAGTAAGACCTCAAAGGAACACAAGACAACCCAGTAGGTTTAAGGATTTTATAACGTACTTTAAATAAAAATACTTTTGTATATGTAAGTTAAAAGGGGAGATGTTGTAGTAGTTGTAGATGGCGCTACGTGGCGTACGAGCGAACACAGGAGATCGATATAGACACGAAGTACGATAACGCTCAGTTGTGTATCAGTTAACAATTTATATTCAAATACATATTTACTCACTGTCAAATAACTGATAATTATTAATTGCTCAATACCCGCATCCACGTAACACTTTTGGATTTGCAAAAGGCTTTTGATTCGGTATGGCATGCCGGCTTACTTTATAAATTAAATTCTATTGGTTTGCCCACTTTTATTGTAAAGTTGCTCAGGAGTTATCTTGCGGGGCGCTCGTTTATGGTCTCCTTTCAGGGAATACTTTCACCTCTTTTTGATATCTTAACGAGTGTCCCCCAGGGGTCTATCTTGGGCCCGATCTTGTTCAGAATCCATATCAATGATTTACCTAAACATCCTAATACAAGTCTTGCGGTCTATGCCGATGATACAGCTGTGTACACGTCTTCGTGGAGCGCAGCTCTACTCTCGTCAAGACTGCATTGTTACATTGATGATATTGTTCGCTTCTTTTCTGAGCAGAAAATGTCTATCAACCCGCAAAAAAACGGAAGCCATTGTATTTACCCGCAAATTAAATTTTAGGCCTCTATTGATTCGGGTTTTGAATTATCAGATCCCATAGTCTAAATGTGTTAGATACTTGGGCGTACCTATTGATTCTTGTCTGGTCATGATGGGGCCAGGCCATTCATGATCGCGCCTGCAGGGCTCTCGGCAAACTAAAAGTTTTATATCCTCTTATAAATAGTAATAGTGGGTTACATATTAATCTTAAACTCCTCTTATACAAAATATGTGTTAGATTTGCAATGCTTTACGCTGCTCCTGTATGGGCGGCGGCTGCACGCTCTCACTTAAAACGCTTGCAGATTACACAAAATAAATTTTTACGACTAATCCTCGGCATGCCATTTGACACACCCATACCTGAGTTACATTCCAATGCAAAAATTGAATATATTGATGAATTGCTAGACAGCTTGCTAATGCATATAAGCATGATCATTCTAATGATTATAATCCATTGATTGGCTGCATTGGCGATTATAACATTAATGATATTCCTATGAAAATTAAATGCCGCTTGCCTAAGCATTTTATACCCAATATTCCAAATAAATAATGAATGGATATCTTGTTGTTTTTTTTTAGCACTAAGTACTTTTCATGGTTGATATTGGCTTGATATTAATATAATATTTAATTTATCATTATTTATATTTATTTAATCTATTATTTATTTTTATTTTCTGACCATGACTAATACTCATAGTAATTTAGACGCTCTTTACACGTCTTTTAATTTTTTGACTACATTCTTACATACACTATTTATTTATTTATTATTTATTTACTTTTCATTTTTATTTTCATTATCCTTGCCTTTTCCTTACTTCCTTACGCTTTGTGCTGCTATATGCTTAATAGCCCGGGAGGTAGAGGCCATAATTGGGAATGATTTTATTAAACTTGGAAAGCCATTTTTTCTCTTATTTTGGTGCTGAAAATGACGAAATGCAGAGTCTAGCTGCGGTTTTCCGGGACGGCAGGCGTCGGGACGCCGTCAACCTTGTCATAAAAATGAACATATCGGAATGATTTTATTAAAGCTGAGACTTTTTATGTACAATGTTTAATTAATAAAAAGCAATGTTGTTAGAGTCTGGCAGCTGTCAGCCGGGACGGTATGAGTCTGGCAACCCTCTAAACATGTAATGAAAAATGCATGCTAGACAACTTTTTTTTTCATTTTAAAACTGTAATTGACAACCACGTCAAATTTCAGGTCTAATAAAATGATTCCCGAGGGTCACTTTTCATTACATGTTTAGTTGCGGGACAAAGGCTTTGCCAGACTCAAAAAACCACGAATCACCCGAGCGCGCTCATATGTTGCCAGCGGACTACAGTGCCTGCTACTACTTTTACACTTTACGCTTTAAGAACAATTTTATGAAATGTCGTACTTGGTAAAATGGTAGTTTATATATTAAGAAACAAAAAAATTTGTCTAGTAGCGATCCCAGAAGAGAAAAGTCTTGCTAGACTGATTGTGAGATAAGTAAAAAAATCGTCAAGCGCGCTCACACGTTTTTCAACATATGCATTAATAACGTCTTTTAAAAAATAACGCTCAATATAAACAATCTGCAATAAATTAATAATACAATTAAATATTCATTAAAATTTTAACAATGTTTAAAATTAATACAGAATCAAATATATAAGCGAATTATCTATATTTATCATGGAAACGTTATTTTTCACTCTATTGTTACAAATAATATTTGAAATCGCACGTTTACTATATGTATAATACAGTCATAATTAAATTTAATTAGATTCATCATCTGTATTTCTAGTAATCTCATCATTATCTTCATATGAAAATATATCTGAACTTTCATCCGCGTGTAGAGGTTTATATTTTCAGATCCATCATCTGATTCTTTAGTAATATCATTGTCTGTTTCATTCTTCTCATAACGGATCGATTCATCTCCTGTAAATAATCTAAAATTTAAGAAATTATTTAAAATGGAAATATTGAAAAAAATTGTATAATTACTTAATATATTGTAAGGAATTAAGTAATTGTTTCTAATGTTTATTTTTAAGTTTATTAAAAGTACATTTCTTCGCAGATTAATTAATGTTTAAAATAAACGTTTGAAAATTATTTTACTTTCATATATTATTTATTAATAAAAAATCTGTTTAAAAGCTATGCCAGGTTCAAATTTCTTTTATTAAAGAATATTATAAATAACAAGAAAGTTATGAGAATGTTATTTTATGCGTACCCTCATTCTCTCCTTCGTTTGATGTCTGCATTTGTTGTTCTTCAGTCTGTTCATAGTTTTTCAGTATGACATCATTTACGAATGTGGGTAACTGTTTTCCATGAAACCAAGAAAATTCGTACTTATTATCCACTTCCACCCAGCCGTTGTCAGTCGCAAGTAAATTCGTTAATTTCTTCAAATAAGCGTTTTTCCAAATATTACTTACTAGCTGGTTACCCGGGCTTCGCCCCGGAGACCTCTAGCCCCTTTGTAGACATTTGTGCATAGAATTTGAAATTTATAGATGTTTGTTACTTAAAATTAATGAAATTATAATACTTCCATGTATAGCATTTTTTGTTTTATAAATTGTTTCTGTTTTTCTTTAATTGGTTTTGTAATGTGTAAAAAAAAACAGTTTAAAAAAAATAACTTTTGCTTCCTTATTCAGCAATAAATTTAATAACAAAAATAATTTTAAAGGTAGGGGAGAGAGGAAGAATTGCGAACATCTAAGGGAAAAGTTAAATAAAGCCGACGATTATTTATCAACTATAGAAGTCTTCATTTTAAATAATACTCTAGTTATTTGATTACTTTAAATCCCAAAGTTACTCTAAACTACAATAATTAATATTTATAGATTATCAACATGAATTATAATTTTAAACAATAAGCAAAACCCGTTTGTAATTACCCCAGCTACGGCATTGCCCCGCGTGCGGCGGGTAGTCTCTTACAGACACAGAATTTTTTACAGGCATGGTGTCTCTTGCAGACACAGATACTTTTACAGACATGGTGTCTCTTACAGATACAGAATCTCTTACAGACATGGTGTCTCTTACAGACATAGGCCGGTATTCATAGTCGGATCTTATTTCAAGACATTACTTAAGATGGTAATACGGCTGTGAGATTGGTTCATGACATCTTAAGATTGTACTTAAGACGGTCTTAAATATAAGATCCGACTATGAATACTGGCCATAGTGTCTCTTACAGACATGGTGTTTCTTACAGATGTTGTTGTCTCTCTTACAAACATTATATTTTTTACTGTCTAAGACAAAAGTAATGTTTTTTGCAAACGTAAAAAAACAAATTTTGCTAAATTATGTACTTTGCTACGGTATTTAATTACTTTAAATCCATTTTGACTTCAATAAACTTCAATTGTATTGCGCGCCTCTTCTTCGAGATCATATGATAGATGTTTAAAGTTATTTATGGTTTTGTGATATAATAGCATAGTATCCGTGCTTCGCAAAGATGTTCGGAAAAGTAAATAAAAACTAATAAAGAAAGAGTATATATAAATTTGAATAAGACGAAGCGTGTTGATGTAGAAAAACGATAAAGTGAAATTCGAAATATAACATTTGATAAAGAAATAAAAAAGAGAAGATTGTAGTGAAAAAAATAACGTAAAGAATATCTACTTTTTTTTTTACTTAAGGACCTCTTTGTAGACCACATTGGTGGTTCTCCCCTCAGGTGCTAGGATCACCACAGGCTGCTGGATGAGTTCATCCTGGAGCAGGCCACGTACAACTGCCCATGTGAGAAGCAG
This sequence comes from Leptothorax acervorum, assembly GCA_035220615.1. NCBI lineage: Eukaryota > Metazoa > Arthropoda > Insecta > Hymenoptera > Formicidae > Leptothorax > Leptothorax acervorum. The sequence continues at coordinate 92,069 of JASTWQ010000356.1, read as the reverse complement.
TCCTCACTTAAGTCAATTTTTGGTTTTATAAATTGTTGTTTTTGTTTTTTTTAAATTGGTTTTGTGATATGTGTAAAAAAGAAAACAACACAACGTTTTTGCGCCCCCTCCCGATTTCCATAAAACAATTTTTCTTGTATTGTATGATCATTAGAAATGTCAAAAATAACAATTAGTTAAGAACAAACTCGATCCATAAAACCAAAATTAATTATTAGTCTGCGTATACCATTATGGTATACCCACTATGGTACACCTATAAGCCCTTTTTATGATAAGTAAACTAATAAAATATTTTTGCTCATTATAGTGCTCTGCCACTATGTTAACGTCATTTTACACTACGTATCGTCCAAAAGATAAAGGTGAATACAGCTCATGGTAAAAAAAAATTTTTTTTTTACTATTTGATGTATTCTACAGGTTAATGACATTTTTTATTAGACCCTGGGATAAATCTCGCGGACACAAATCAATTTTCTCGGTATCTTTAAGTAGAGCTGTTTAAAGAAATATTCATGATACTCTTAATCTCTACAGAGATCTTATATTATTGTTTAATTGTTTTATTGTATATAGACAATATTTTAATAATTGAAGGTTTATTGTGACCATGTCAAAAAGAACAGATGATTTAAGTGATCATCTGAGTCTTAAAAAGTAAAAAATTTCTATAAAAAATCTGTGAGCTCGCATAAAAAGTTGCTTTATCTGCAATTATCCAAAAAATCTAAGACATGCTACTCCGGCATTGAAAAAAAATATATTCATAGAGAAAGCAACTTTTATGCAAGTTCACGGATTTTTAATAGAGACTTTTAACTTTTTAGGCCTCGGAAGATCACTTGAATCATCTGTTCTTTTTGACATAGTCACAATTAAACTTCTATTATTAAAATATTGACTACAATAAAACAACATTAAAGACTAAAGTTTTTCGACCGTACATATCAAACCAAATTAAATTAGAACTTATGATGTTAAAGAAATTATTGCGAAAAATATTACCCCAGCCAGGGTTTGAACCTGGAACTTTCCTCCACGGATAGCGGGAGGTTCCAGGTTCAAACCCTGGCTGGAGTAATATTTTTCGCAATAATTTCTTTAACATCATAAGTTGAATCGTTTCGCTATTCCAACAGGGGCTGTGTTTTTAAGTCTGACAAACCTAGTCGGAGCACAGTTTTCAAGAGTTGGAAGTAAAAATTGATTTAACTAAAGGGAAGGAGGGGATAATATGTGTATCACGCAATAAAATAATATTAGGCTATTAAGATCTAAGCTTGGACCGTTATGGCGATTATTCTAATTTAATACAATAAAACAATTTGAGTAAATCTTGAATATAACGCCCCCCCTCCCGATTCCTTTAAAATTTTAAAATTTGGTGTATTTTGGGTCGTAAAAAAATTCTGAGAAGAAAAATCGTCGTTTATGTTCCGTTTGTTTATAATTAATATTTAAAATATCACGATGTCGATAAGTATAAAGGAATGATAATTAAAACGCTAATTTATGGAAAAATCATTAATAAGGCAATAGTTAAAGCAGACAACAGTTTGTGCTTCTGGTTAAAGCAGAGAATACTTACTCTGTATTTCTACTATTTTCTGCTTTAACCAAGATTATAATTTTAAAATATATAATTATGTGGAAGTAATAGGAGGAAATAACATATAATATGATCTAATTATATTCGTAAATTATCATTTTCTTATACTGACATCGTGATATTTTAAATATTAATTATAAACAAACGAAACATGAGCAACAATTTTTTTTCTCAAAATTTTTTTTACGACCCAAAATACACCAAATTTTAAAATTTTAAAGAAATCGGAAGGGAGGCATTATATTCAAGATTTACCTAAATTATAATTTTAAACAATAAACAAAACCCGTTTGTAATTACCCCAGCTACGATTCGGCGGGTAACTCCGAATGACAAATAAATATTAATATTAATTATCGTAATTTAGAGCCAAATAACTGGAGTATCATTTAAAATGCAGATCTATAATTGACAAATAATCGTCGACTTTATTTAACTTTTCCCTTAGATGTTCGCAATTCTTCCACTCTTCCCTATCCTTAAAATTTTTTTCGTTAATAAATTTATCGTGGAATAAGGAAGCAAAAGTTATTTGTTTAAAAGTAATTGTTGGGCTGAGTATAAGAAACGAAAGAAAAATACATAGGAATTAATTTACAGGAGATACGAAGGATTCTATAATTTACCCCTGAATCTTGATTTGCGCCTTTAGAGGTTGATTAGGACAAAATCCTGAATTATGTTTTTAAGCATTTGTATGGGTGACCTTCGTAAGCAAAAACCAAGTCGATATCTCATCGGGCCTAAGAGATATTGACGAATCCGTGAAAATACATTTTACCCTTTTTCACACCCTTAAGGGTCGAATTTCTAAAAATCCCTTCTTAGTGGATGCTTACGTCATGAGAGGAATACACTCCCCAAATTTCATGTTTCTAGGTTCAGGGGTTTGGGCTGGGCGTTGATGAGTCAGTCAGTGAGTGAGTCAGTCAGGACATTTTCTTTTATATATATAGAAGATGTATGAAACTTTTGATAGTTAAATTAAATTAGAATAATCGCCATAACGGTCCAAGCTTGGATCTTAATAGCCTAATATTATTTTATTATGTGATACACATATTATCCCCTCCTTCCCTTTAGTCAAATCAATTTTTATCTCCAACTCTTGAAAACTGTGCGCCGACTAGATTTGTCAGACTTAAAAACACAGCCCCTGTTGGAATAGCGAATTGGGACGACGCCTGCATGGAGAGCGGGAGGTTCCAGGTTCAAACCCTGGCTGGGGTAATATTTTTCGCAATAATTTCTTTAACATCATAAGTTGAATTGTTTCGCTATTCCAACAGGGGCTGTGTTTTTAAGTCTGACAAATCCAGTCGGCGCACAGTTTTCAAGAGTTGGAGATAAAAATTGATTTGACTAAAGGGAAGGAGGGGATAATATGTGTATCACATAATAAAATAATATTAGGCTATTAAGTTCCAAGCTTGGACCGTTATGGCGATTATTCTAATTTAATTTGGTTTGATATGTACGGTTGAATAACTTTAGACTTTAATATTGTTTATTTACGTCTTGGCCAAGAAAGGAAGACGCTCGAATTATTATTAACAGATTATTGCGATAAATATTACCACATGCCTCAGTGGTCGAATTGGGACGACGCCTGCACGGAGAGCGGGAGGTTCCAGGTTCAAACCCTGGCTGGGGTAATATTTTTCGCAATAATTTCTTTAACATCATAAGTTGAATCGTTTCGCTATTCCAACAGGGGCTGTGTTTTTAAGTCTGACAAATCTAGTCGGCGCACAGTTTTCAAGAGTTGGAGATAAAAATTTATTTGACTAAAGGGAAGGAGGGGATAATATGTGTATCACATAATAAATTAATATTAGGCTATTAAGATCCAAGCTTGGACCTTTATGGCGATTATTCTAATTTAATTTGGTTTGATATGTACGGTCGAATAACTTTAGACTTTAATATCTCTTGATAGTTGTTGATGCAATTCTATTTTGCATGGGGGTAAGGTAGACGCATAAAAGTTTTTTGTGTTTATTTTAAAACTTTCGTTCCCATCTTTGAAGGCATATGTTTTCGTAAACATACTATACCTCGCTTCATTGACACTGTTAATTTTTTTTAGTCCATACAGTCTGCATATAAACTCTTCTAAAACTTGAAAAACACTTGCTATATCGCAATTAACAGGATCTCGAGATTCCGCTGCCGTTCGTCGCAGAGTTCGGACGTCTTTCGCTTCTCGGCGGAACTTATTACTCTTGAGATAGTTTGTATGGCCGTCGTTTGCCTGCTTCTACGCCTGTTATTCGATCTAACCGCTTTATGGTATCTCGTGGCCTTCTGAGCTCTGTCTGCCTTTTACGTGCTATCTGGAAATATTTTGAGGAGACGTGCTTGCTGAAATCTGCTAATCCGACTTTGGATTGATTGAATTCCTGCACATTCATATGTGGATGATTGATGACCTTGATTGCGAACTATTACATTACAGATTCTGTGAGTTCTTTCCGAGTTGATAACGCGGTTTATTTCTATTCTCATTTATGTTCTGAGTATTCTGCCTTAATTTTCTTACTTTATTATTCTTAATTTTTTTAAGACTTATTTTTCTTTTCAAGTTTTTTACATGCTTCAAAATACTTTTCATATCTCTTGCTTAAATAAGTAATTAACTTTTTTGCTATAATTTGGAATCGCTTTTTCTTTAATACTAAATAAATATTCTGTCAGTTTTGATCCCTTATACTTAGTCTTACAAAATTAATTATTATTTAATTATTGATGCTTTCCTATATGTATACGTGTGTTTCTACTGTGTTCGTCCCTTTTGTTCGCGCATTGTTTTGTTGCGTGATCGCGGTACGTTGCGAGAAGCTGCTATCGGTATTTTTTCACTCTCTTCTACGTTCTCATTCTCTTTTCACTTATCATCTAATATATTTTCTTGGATTATTATATTAGCCTTCTGCTAAACATTTAATTTTTATTTTAATAAATTATCTGTCTTGATTTGCTTTTTCGTATTTATTATTATTACTTTATAATTGAGTTCTCTGCATTTTATTGAATACGTTCACCTTAGCGTTTAACTGTGTTTCGTTTATAATTATTTTGAAGTGTTCTATCTTATTTATTTTAGAATTTCGCTTTCTGATCTGATTATTTTTTTAATTTAATTTATGTATTCTCTTATGTATTATTCTTAATTTCAGGTAAGTTATTTCGAATTGAATTTTCGGTTTTAGGTCTACGCCGTGTTTACTTTTCTTTTGGTTCTTATAACTATTGTTCCTTTTTATAGAAGCTTGTAGTGGTGTGTACCTCTTGCTATCGGCTCGACTTTTCGCTCAGTGTCGGTGTTTATTATTTAACTGAATATAGTTACTCTATTAGTATATTAATTTAGGGTTTATTCTTTATCATTATCATTCTCATACTTGTGATTTTACGCTTAATTTCTTTTGTATATTCTTTACTAGCTATTTAAGTACTTCGTCTAATTCACATTTCTCTTTTATATAATACATCGGTCGTGCTTCGGAGTGATCATTAGACCTATTATTCTTCTTTCCGCTACAACTTCGCATTTTAATTCATTCATCTTTACTTTTATTCTTATCGCCTTTCTTTTATTGTTTCATTGGTATATGTATATATTCTTGTAACGCTTCTATCACTTTCTCCGCATCATGCCTAAAGAGGGCAATCGAAAAAATTGTTCTTTGACTCAGTCTAATCCTTCCTCTCCTCACAAGGATGAAAGTAATCCCAACAAAAAGTCCTGCCTCTCTACTAGTCCTCGGTTTGATAATATAGATACGCTTCCTCCTTCTGTTTCTGATTCTCCCGTGTCTGGTAGACTTAAGTTTATACAATCTCAGTCCATTAATAGATATGTTGAGTTTAATTTTGCTCCTTTCTCAGTACATATCGAGACTGTCTCTCTTGACGTAGGAAATATCGGTAATCTTCATTCTATGAAAGTGGGTAAAATTTTATGTCGCAAATATAGTATATCTGCTATGCATAGACTTGGAAAGAATTTGATTAGTGTTGATTTCGACGATTTCAAGGAAGCTAATCTTTTTGTGGAATCAAGGGATTCTTTACTGGATGGTTGGTATGCATATATTCCTAACTTTAAATTATACAGGACGGGAATTATTAGAAATGTGGACTTGGATCTTTCGTGTGAAGATGTGATCGATGGCCTTACATGGCCTGATAATCCGGTACAGATTGAGTCCTTGGAAAGAATGAAATATAGAGATAGTGTTAGTGGTGAATTGAAGCCTTCTTCGTCTATTAAGGTGGTTTTTGCGTCTAACCTCTTACCTGAATATGTTTTCATTTGGCGAGTTAAATGTAGAATCTTCCCTTTCATATATAAGGTTCGTAGTTGCAGTAATTGTTTTCGTTTAGGCCATTCGACTGCTAATTGCAGAAGTAATTCAGTATGTAACAAGTGTGGTAATGAACATTCATCCTCGGAGATATGCAATTCTAAACCTTTTTGCATTAATTGTAAAGGAGAACATCTTCCATCAGATCATACGTATCCTATGCACCTTTTTCATAAAATGATTAACACGGTTATGGCCTATACTAATTCTTCTTTCGCTCAGGCTAGAAAGTTAGTTAAGTTAAGGAACTTTGAGTCTTGTCAACAGGTTATTCAGGCCTTAAGATCTCACGCTTATTTTGCTTGGTGCAGGTTTGCCCCTCATGTTGATACTACTGCCAAATCTTAATCCGCTAGTCATCGTTCTCATCGAAAGAAAAAACGGCGTAGAAGATCGGAAGGTGAAGCCTCTAATTCGGCTGTGGGCTCTATCTTGGACGAAACTATTCGCCCAGTTCCTGTGATTGAACGCTCTGAGGTCCCGGTACAACGTCCTGTTGGACATTTTCTTCCTTCTCTCACCACTGGGGATGCTGATCTGCTATCTCTGAATAGTTTGTCTAGTACTTTTCCTCGCCCAGAAATTATTCTTAAGGACTTACGTTATATATATCTCCGATAATTCTATTGATGAGAAAGCTCATATCTGTCTGCGTTATTTGCAGATTCTTTTCAATAAACTCAATTAATTAGATTATTACTTAGTATGAAGTTATTACAGTGGAATTGTAGAAGCGTTGTAGGAAAGTTTAATGAATTATCTAATATTATTAATGATTTTGATATAGTTTGCCTTCAGGAGACATGGCTACGTGCTCACTCTTATTTTTCGTTTAAAAATTATTTTACATTTAGGAATGATAGACTCTCAGATCAGATCGGCGGTGGTACTGCTATCCTGTACCATAGAGACCTTGACCCAGTGGTGATTAATATAGATTTGTTGAATAACTCGGGGATCGAGCTCTCTTGCATTTCAATTCTTGAAAAGAGAATTTCTCCTCGTAGGATCATTGTAATATCCTTATATAAACCACCGAATTTTTTTATTGATCGAACATATTGGAATACTTTCTTTGGTTGTGTTGCTTCTATCGCTGACTCTTGTGAGATTATTATATGTGGAGACTTTAATGCCCAGCACGAGCTTTGGGGATCTTCAAAAAATAACAGAGATGGTTTTGCCCTTGCTGATTCCATTTGTGATTCTGATCTTGTATTGGTCAATAGTGGTGCTTCTACGAGAGTTTCAGACAATCCTTACCTTATTAGCGTTCCTGATATTACTCTGATTTCTAACTCTCTGTGTCAGGGTTGCTCTTGGTCTGTTCTTTCGGAACCCTTAGGTAGTGATCATTTTCCTATTCTCATCCAGTTTAATTTTTCTAAGATGAAGGATGTCTCCACTCGGAGACCTAAGATGAATTTGACGGAATTGGATAAGGATTGTCTTTTGTTCTATTGTTGATGAAGCTATGGAGTCGTTATCGGTTGCTGATTTTTCTGGGGCTACTGCTTACGAGGGCTGGTATACTTTGATCATGGACTGTGCTTTGAGATCGGGTGCCACAGTTATCGATGCCTCAGGTCGGATTAATTTCTTTGATCCTAAGACAAATCTTTGTAAGAATTACAAACCTGAGTCTCGCAAGAGAGTCATTCGAAAGCCTTGGTGGGACTCCGAATGTGAAGAGGCCATTAGGGCTAGGCGTAGATCTTTCAAGACTTGTAGAGCTAAATTTTCTCGGGAGAATTTGGAAGCTTATAGAAGATGTTCTAATGATTGTAGAAGGGTTCTTAGTAAAAGAAAAAAGCAAAATTTTGCTAGCTTTGTTAATGATTTGAGTGCGAATTTTAATGTGAAAACCTTTTGGAAAACCATTAGTGCCTTTAAAAACTCTGTTTTTCGCAAAAAACTCTCCTCCTACGGTTAGCAAGCAGTGTGTTATACAGGAATTTATCGATCGCTTCTCTCCTCCATGGGTTGCTAATAGTTTTGGTTTCCCTTCTTATGCTCAATCCATCTCTTTGTTTGATGAAGAATTCTCCTTATCCGATTTGAACTCAGCTATTTTCTCTTCTAGGAGCACTAGTGCTCCGGGATCGGATCTTATTGGCTATCATCTTTTGAAGTTGTTGCCGGAATCTGCTCGCGTCAAACTGTTGGAAATTTTTAATTTAATTATTCAGGATGGTTCTTTCCCGTCTCAGTGGTGTTGCTATGATGTTGTGCTTATACCAAAACATAATAGGAATGATTTTAGACCCATCTCTTTAGCATCTAATGTTTTAAAAGTGTTTGAGAAATTAATTAAAAGTAGATTTGAAAGGTTTGTTGAGTTGGAGTTGGTGCTACCGAATTGTCAGTTCGGTTTTAGGAGGGGGAAATCTTGCGATGACTGTTTGGCATTTATCAATTTGGAAATTTATAGAGCATTTGCAAATCGTACCATGACTGGGCCGCTTTATTCCTGGATATTAAGTCAGCATATGACAACCCTGCCGAAAATGTTCGATTAAAACCGATTAAAACGTAATCCGTTTTAATCGGTTTTAATCGGTTTTAATCGGTTCAATCCGCGCCCGGATTAAAAAGTAATCGATTTTAATTCCGAACTAATAATCGGTTTTGATATCGCTTTTGCGGATTATTTCCAATCCGAAATAATTACATTCTAATCCATATTGTTGTCAATCCAAAATAAACACTAATAATCGGATGGATATACAATCCAAAATAATCCGCCTAATTTGTATATTTTCTTTTTAAGAGATGAGTCTGTTTCAATTACAAAAACACCGATTCAATAAAATCGGTTGTAATCCATCTGAATCTGATTTGCTAGGAAAGACAACATTAATCCGTTTTAATTCGAAATTCAGCGATTGCGCGTATGCAATTTCAATCCGTTTTAATAATATCCAATTTTAATAATTGAGTTGATTTTGTAATCCGGTTTAATCCAAAATTTACCAATTTTGGGGATAAAAACTAAATCAATTTGAATGCAATAAGAATTCAATTTATATAGTCTGTGATAAAGCAACAGTAATTCGTTTGAATTTGAAATTCTCCGATTTGTCGGATGAAAACAAAATCGGATATAATGCAATTAAATCGAATTTTTGTCATAATTATATTCGACTGTGTATATAAATAAAGAAACAAAACTGTATTTATTACAAAGTTATATTTATTATTGAATTTTAAATGTATTCGGAGGTTTGCATAAATATCTACAAAATATCCTACATCTATATGTGAATAAGCTTGCTTTTGACATTGCTTATGGGAACTATTGAGCTGTGTACATAATTTTCTGATTCTAGCATGTACGATACTTTAAACGGTTTGTTGCAAGTAATTGTAATTTTTGATATTTGCATGTGGCATTTTCCTGCCGAAAATGTTCGATTAAAACTGATTAAAACATAATCCGTTTTAATATCGCTTTCGCGGATTATCCGAAATCATTACATTCTAATCCGTATCCAATCAGCAGACAATGTTTCTTAAATGTTTTTTAAATATTTATTTTTGATTAATTATACATTTTTACAATTTTTTTGTAAAAATAATGCCTATTTAATGTTTATTTAATTAATATTAATTTTACATTAATTTTACATTAATTATTTATTTGAAATAATAATTTACAAAAAATATTTATTTTACATTTATTTAATGTTTATTTAACGTTGATTTAATATTTGTTTTACATTAATAATTTATTTGCAATAATAATTTGAAGAAAACATTTAACATTTATTCAACATTAATTTAATATTTATTTTACATAAATTATTCATTTACAATAATAATTTGAAAAAACATTTATTCAACATTAATTTAATATTTGTGTTATATTGATTAATTATTTGCAATAATGATTTAAAAAAACATTTATTTAACATTTATTCAACATTAATTTAATATTTATTTTATATTAATTATTCATTTGCAATAATGATTTTAAAAAACGTATTTAACATTTATTCAACATTATTTAATATTTATTTTACATAAATTATTCATTTACAATAATAATTTTAAGAAACATTTATTTAACATTTATTCAACAATAATATAATATTTATGTTATATTCATTAATTATTTGCAATAATAATTTAAAAAAACATTTATTTAAAATTTATTTGACATTAATTTAATATTTATTTTATATTAATTATTTATTTGCAATAATGATTTGAAAAAACATATATTTAACATTTATTCAGCATTATTTAATATGTATTTTACATAAATCCCAGTGAACATAATGTCTTTCAAATTGAGACATATGACATCTTAAAGACATCATTAAGACGTTTTAAAGACGTCATATTATAAGACGTCTTGAAGATGTATTAATAATGTCTCTAAACGTCATATGTCCCGATTTGAGACATGCATGCTGGGATTTTTCATTTAAAATAATGATTTAAAAAACATTTATTTAACATTTATTCAACATTAATTTAATACTTGTGTTATATTGATTAATTATTTGCAATAATGATTTTAAAAAACATTTATTTAACATTTATTCAACATTAATTTAATATTTATTTTATATTAATTATTCATTTGCAATAATGATTTTAAAAAACATGTATTTAACATTTATTCAACATTATTTGATATTTATTTTACATAAATTATTCATTTACAATAATGATTTTAAGAAACATTTATTTAACATTTATTTGACAATAATATAATATTTATGTTATATTCATTATCTATTTGCAATAATAATTTAAAAAAACATTTATTTAAAATTTATTTGACATTAATTTAATATTCATTTTATATTAATTATTTATTTGCAATAATGATTTGAAAAAACATATATTTAACATTTATTCAGCATTATTTAATATGTATTTTACATAAATCCCAGTGAACATAATGTCTCTCAAATTGAGACATATGACATCTTCAAGACATCATTAAGACGTTTTAAAGACGTCATATTATAAGACGTCTTGAAGATGTATTAATAATGTCCCTAAACGTCATATGTCCCGATTTGAGACATGCATGCTGAGATTTTTCATTTAAAAAAATGATTTAAAAAACATTTATTTAACATTTATTCAACATTAATTTAATACTTGTGTTATATTGATTAATTATTTGCAATAATAATTTTGAAAAACATTTATTTAACATTTATTCAACATTAATTTAATATTTATTTTATATTAATTATTCATTTGCAATAATGATTTTAAAAAACATGTATTTAACATTTATTCAACATTATTTGATATTTATTTTACATAAATTATTCATTTACAATAATGATTTTAAAAAACATTTATTTAACATTTATTCGACAATAATATAATATTTGTTATATTGATTATTTATTTGCAATAATAATTTAAAAAAACATTTATTTAACATTTATTTGACATTAATTTAATATTTATTTTACAATAATTATGTATTTACTATAATAATTTAAAAAACATTTATTTAATATTAATATTTACTTCAAATATTATTTAATAATAACTATTTAATTATAAGAGATCATCATTTTTCTGTTATCGTTTTGCTCTATAAATTATGTGGCGGTAGGGGCCTATTGCACAATAATTTTTTACTAATATTATTAATTGGAAATTATTGTGCAATAGGCCTCTGCTGTCCGCTAAGAACATATGACGGAGCAAGCGCAACGCGGCGCGACAGCGCGGGCTTGCGCGCCAGGAATAGTACGGCTCGCGCTCAATATGCGGCGCATCGCCGAGCCCGTAACCCGTATTCAAGATTCAACATCGATCCCTATATAGGGAGACGTCTTTGCGAGGTTCTTTAGCGTTTGCAGGATCGCCAGTCAGAGTGTGCTCACTCTCCGGGCCTCTGATAAATGTTGTAACCTATTTTTGAGGAGTGTGCTTTCTTGCGGCCTCCGTTCATACCTCCATTAAAACAGATTTAAATATTATCCGTAAAATAGAATTTCGGATTACAACGGATTACTTTTCTCATCCTCTGACAGATTCACTTCATATTAAAACTGATTTAATTATAACTTATAAAATCGTATAATTTCGGATTGAGGTAGATGTATATCACCCAACATAAATCCGCCTGAAGCGTACTAAATTCGATTTGACTATTTTCAATCGGTTTTAATACCGTATTTTCGGTGCAGAAATCCCGATTGATTCGGATTACTTTTTTTTAAATCGGTTTTAATCGAACATTTTCGGCAAAGAATGTCAATCCTAGTAAATTATTCGATATCATTGATCAGCTCAGGATTCCTGTGGGATACAAGCGGTTTTTTGCGAATTTTCCTCTCCTCGTACGGTCAACTTTTTTGAATCTGGAAATTGGTTCGGTAGTAGACTCCTTCGCAGGGGTATTCCACAGGGCTCTGTGTTGAGCCCAATTTTATTTAACCTCTATGTTAAGGACATATTACTTCATATACCGCATAACATCATTCTTTTGCAGTACGCTGACGACATCGCTGTTTTGTGTTCCGACTCTGTTTTGGAAAATGTCTTGAATGGTTTACGGTTAGCCTTTTTACAAGTGGAATCATGGCTGAGTCGCCTGGACTTGTTTATATCTTTGGAGAAGACACAGTTCATTATATTTCATCGTAAAAGATTCTTGGCATTGCCGGTTAGTCCTGGATCTTTCTATTGGCAGTATTGCTCTCAGTTCTTGTATTAGGTATTTGGGGATGCTTATGGACACAGGTTTGAGGTGGAAGGATCACATTCTGTCCTTACGTAGTAGATCATTGACTTTTATCAATATTCTCAAGTGGCTTTGTGGTAGAGCTTGGGGTATCTCTCCTGCTCTGGCTCTTAACTTCATTAACGCAACCATTGGTGCTATCTTGGAGTGGGGTGCTATGTGGTATGTCAGTGCAGCCCGTTCTTATCTATCTAGAGTTGAGAGCACTCTATGCTCTGCTTTAAACATTCCAAAGACTTCTGCTAACAGAGCTTGCTGGGCTTTTTCTTGTCAGAAATCCTTTATTAGAAGGATTACATATAAGAGTGATAAATTTCTGTGTAGGTCTATTCAATTACGAAATAACAAGTTAATTAATAAGATTTCTTTCCTCCATTTGAATGCATCTCGGCATAGAGTTGCTTCTAGAAATATTCCATTTGTAGTATCGAGATGGTCTGTCATTGGACCTTTGCGCAAGCACCTTTACTGTTGGTATATACATCCTCAGTTTTCTTTCCCTCCGAATATTCATTCCATTATTCCTGATATTGATCAGTCGTCCGGAATTTTGGCTGGAGATAATGGTAATCCAAACCTTACATTTACTAATCTGATCTCGATTAAGAGGGTCTCTTCTTTAGAGATTGATATCTTTACGGATGGATCTAGATCTGGAGATGTGGACTCCGGGAACTTTGCAGTAGGTTCTGCAGTATGGGTTCCCCAGTTTAATATTATTGGTGGGTTCAAGCTTAATGATTACTCTAGCTCATTTTTGGCAGAGGTGTATGCCATTTCAGCGGCTCTGGAGCTTGTGTGGACCCATTCGTGGCAGTTTATTAATATATGCACCGACTCTCTGAGTGTGCTTCAGGCTCTTAATAACGCAAAACCTTTCAGTTTCTGTAAATTGAGTCCTTTGATTCCAGATTTAAAAACTAAACTTAGCCTGGCCTTGTCTTGTGAAAAATCCATCAGATTTTCTTGGTGCCCTGCGCATAAGGGGATCATTGGTAATGAAAGAGCGGATGTGGCTGCTAAGAGTGCTGCCACGGATGGTTTTCTGGTACACAATAAGATATCACACAGAGACATATCCTCCCTCCTCCTCAAATCCTATCGTAGATTGGATGTGAAATATTTGGAAAGCATCAATATTGTCTCTGGTAGCTTTTATATGAATAATTTATTCGTTCAAAAAATTAATTTATCATTTCTATCAAGGTTCAAGATTGGTAGAAGTGATTTTGGTTTAATAGCTAGGATTATTGTGGGTTATCCTTTTAACAACGCCACTAAGTTTAAATTTGGAATTTCCGAATCTCCCGCTTGTCCTTGTGGCTACGAGTATCAGGATATGGTTCATATTTTTTGGGCGTGTAATCTCTTTGACGAGAATAGATCTGAATTCATTGATACGCTTCTGAATTCGGGTCTTTTTTTTTTTCTTGCTTCTTTCTAGTATATATCTGCTTAGTAACCTTAATCGTAAAATAATTAGAGCAATTATTATTTTTGTGAGAAAATCTAATATTAATTTATAAGTTTGTAATCTCTTTAGGTTAAAGATTATTAAGGCTTTCATATAAGTTCGATTGTGGTTGTGACTTAATCGGTGTTATCGACTCTATGTTAGGCTCTTAAACAGATCTGAGGCCTCTGCCTTGCTTGTTATTCGCAAGAGGGAGCCTACATCCCATTCGGGCTCTTTCCTTTTTGCTATATATCAGTGGTACTGTGGGCACTGTGGCTCTGTTGGAGCCAGAAATCCATCGGGAGGAAAGAAGAAGAAGAAGAACAGGATCTCCTAAATCTGCAAAAGCTTTTTGATATTCGGTGGACTTGCATAACAGAGTATAAGGTCGTTTTTTCCATTTTCGGGAAAAGGCAGGATTATAGTCGCAGCCGGTTAAGAAGTGAAATCCTGGCAGAGCGCTGCACAAAATTTGCCCTAATGTATTGTACAACTCTGTAACATTAATAAATCTTTGTGCGTTTGACGCGCCCACCTCTATCCAAATATTGACATCACATTTCAGATTATTCATATTCCCCAGCATAATTACAAGAATATCTGCATCGAAGCATCTTATCAAAACATTAGAATTATAGTTAATGTTACAGACATGATAAACTATTTTTGTGTCTGCCTCCTCGTGCTCCAGGCATGGAAAATCATCAACAATGTTTCTTTTGACTTTATCACCTTCAACTTTATATTCATAACAGATATAATTGAGATAAATTATCTTTGGACCAATAAATACTGCCAGTCCTTCTTTACTCCAATCATCTATTAAAAATTTAATAAGAGCATCTTTGAAGTGAACATTTCTGAGCTCTCTTGAAAAATCAGCTGGTCGCTCTTGATTACCTTCAGAGATAACATATTTACGATTTTCAAAGCCACCTCTTAGGAGACGTTCGTTATCCTTTATTGAAGGAGAAAAATAACGGTCAAATATTACAACAATTTCTTGCGCATTATAAGATATGTAACAATTTGCAGAATTTTTTTGAGATATTACAAAACAAGAGCGGCACTTTCTTCATGCGATGCAACATGAAAAATCCATAAAAAAATTGCAATATTTACGTTTCTTGGTTTGTCAGACATAATCTCTCCTAAGCATTTTAATAGAGCTGATTTGTCAGTTTTGCAAATCGTTCCGTCAATGTGACATAGCGAAAAAAGTACAGGCGTCGATAATCGACTGTGATTGGTCAATTTCTTAGGGCTTAAAGCACCTATTGTAGTCGGGGACTAACGAAAGAGAGCTTTATTATAGGCCGGTCGAATAGTCGAATTTTATTTCAAGACCGTCTTAAGTTATGTCTTAAGACGCTAATACGGCTCTGTGATTGGTTCATGACATCTTAAGATTGAACTTAAGACGTTCTTAAATGTAAGAACCGACTATGAATACCGGCCATAGTGTTTTGAAAACGTCTCGACAAGGGCTACAAGAATATGTAGATAATAAAAAATAGGGGGTTTTATTTAAGAAATTGAAGGTGACGTTCACGTGACCTTCAAACGACCATCCAAGATCAAATCATTGCCACCATCTTAAGTATGTCCCCCTTGAAACCGTATACGACTCGTCTGAAACGTTTTTCCGTATCTTCCATCTTTCTCGAGATATTTGCCTGCGGCATTTCAAATGGGACATCCTGTATATACCAATACATATTATTTACCAATATATACACGCGCCTGGGATCAGGTAAAAAATTCATGCTTAAGACAAAACTACAATTCTTTGATGATTTAATAAAAACAAACTGATGTTGTATTTTATATGCTGCATTTCCAAATAAACATATTTCCAAATTATTCAAGATAGAAGCTTATAAAAAGTTTCACACATACGCATAGCACGCACGTAAAGCCCGTATCAGACTATAGATTGAAATTGAGATTAGATTGAAATTTGACCAATCAGAGTAAAGTTCACTAAACTTGAGATTACTTTTCTTTATTCTGATTGATTAAATTTCAATCCAATCTCAATTGTAATCCGTAGTCTGATACGGGCTTAAGCATACACACAAACTTAATGCGCTATTTATACGCTAAATATAAATTGCTTTCTTTATCCTTATTAAAGTATTAACATTTGGTATCAATATAAAAAATAAGAGGGTGACTCATGGCTTTATACAAGACCGGCCGATTTGTAATCAGCGGATTGAGTTCAATTCCGACCG
The DNA here is from genome assembly GCA_035220615.1 of Leptothorax acervorum. Classification (NCBI taxonomy): domain Eukaryota; kingdom Metazoa; phylum Arthropoda; class Insecta; order Hymenoptera; family Formicidae; genus Leptothorax; species Leptothorax acervorum. The sequence goes on along the minus strand of JASTWQ010000356.1, from coordinate 75,667 downwards.
TTATTCCATATATGCTTGCTCTGTGCAACGAATGAGTGAGTAGCTTAGAAGTTAACACTGCCGGTCCCAAGCCCGGTCAAAGGAGGAGGATTCGTGGGAAAGGTTAACAGCCTACCCACGATAAACCAAAAATAAATGCTCACAGGACCAACAATAAGCCTCAGAGGAGGCGTCATAAAGTTAGAAAAACCGGCTCAAGCCTAATTCAAGAGGAAGAAAATAAAAAAAACAACATTAATGGTAATACGCATGATACAGATGTATATAAGATGCATTTGCTATATGCACTTAAAAGAACATTGACACAGGGCAACTATAACCAAAAAGACACAATAACAAATAATATTCTTAGAATATTTGGTTCTGTCATTTAAACCTCGTCTTCGTTTAAAAGCATGTTTGGAATGCCATCGTTGATAGGAAATTTTCTCTCAGATTCTGGACATAATAAATCTCCGTTTATAACTTCGACTTCCAACAGAACGTGATGAGCCTTTTTTAGAAAGTCTTCATTACTCTCGAAGTCTTCTATTAGAATCTGAGGTAATTCACCAACATGCCCTATCTATAAAACGTTTGTTAATACATTATTTTAAAATATTTTACAATATATTTCGTATACAAATATATCTTACGCTCTCGGCAGCTTTCCATAGCACTGTCCAGTCCAGTTTTGGAATTATCCTAGCGATATATTCTGGATTAAAGTCTACTTCAGACACTCTGATATCTCGGGCCTGCAAATATTTTTGATACATATGTAACAGTGAAAGAGAAATGAGAACTGTAGATTTAGAATAAAATTGTAATTTTTTTACTTTTTAAAGCAAACAAAAATGAAAATAATAATAAAAGTAAACTTCAAGCTTTTATAAAATAAGGAGACTAATATCAAAAAAGCATTTATACAGAACTATTTATACATTTTTGTCAAAAAGTAATTATATATTTCGAATTACATATCTTCTTTGTCGTTTGTTCAAAACATGAAAAAAGGTATGCTTAAGAATAATTAAAAAACTTGAATTAAATAATATATAGAAAAATACGAACTAAATATTTATTATATATAATATATATATATATGTATATATATATATATATATATATATTTACATAAAGTAGAAATTGGTACAATTTTAAAACTTTTTTAAAATTTGTATTTGTTCTTATCAACTCGAAGAATGCAACATTCATACTTAACTTTATTGGATCTAATTATTCTAAATTAAATAAAATTAAAATGTTCCTAAGTTGCGATGCTATTTTCATACGGTATTTCTGGCAATTGGTTATCGTTCTTTTTTTCGAGTTTTCTGTATGCAACAATAGCAACGAAAGTTAAATGTAACAACTTTAATAAAATAACCATACTTTGGAGACTACAACTACCTATATTTAGTGTACCACGTAATAATTTTCATTACTTATTATTATTGGGAATTTTAACCATTCTAAATCAATTTTATATTCAAGCCATATAAATTGTAATTTGTGTATCTTAATATAAGCGAGAAACAAAAAGACTTACAATAATTTTGAGAGGATAGCCGTCTTTCACGCCTTTCATAGCTCTAGATGTTAACATATTGTGCGTGAGAAGCTTCATATTATTTTACAACGAGAATTTGACAGCGAATTATTTATATTTTAATACAAGATAACAGAGAAGCAAAACGTGCACAGCCACTACCATAGATATAATGATAAATAGACCAAAATAGATCGGTGAGCCTGAGGCACGAGCATGGTATAAATCTTTATACCATGGAACAATATAATAGAAAGAGAAGGAAACAGTTGGACTCTCTTCTCTGTACTTATTTCATTCGAAAGTTGTTAAGTTATTTCAGCTTGGTGGGAATAAGATAAGCCTGAACGTGTAAACTGTAAACGCAACTCACCTTAAGTAGGAACTAGGAGTTATAACATCAGCGTTACTAAGTCGAAGTTAGAAGCCGTGTAAACGTAGTCTATGAATACGGGCCATACTGTGCAGTGTGCGGTTATACTGTGGACCAAAAAGGTAGGAAGATATTTCATGTAAATTGACCTACACGACCGGGAAATATGGCGATGTGTTTACGAACGCGGAAAACAGCACGCCATGTTTGCATCTGAGCCGAGGCATGTAACTGGTGAACTGGATGTTTCATCAAAAACATGGCTGAATTATCTTTCCGTTGTTCAGTGAAATTTTGTGTACAGTAAGAGGACGATCCGACGTCGAATACATGTGAGTTGAAGTCATTATGACTTCTATTCATCTCGTCGTACACCCTTTGCCAGGAACTGACGACCAACTCAATGATAGGTAAGGAATTTCATTCGCTATCGGTTTTCCCATTACTGCACACTGCACCCTATTTTGTACGTCATACTTGAGAGAAGAGAAATACTATTCTTCTCTTATTTTAAACCCTTCCATTTACATTATGACATGTCACGACATGTCGCAACATGTCGCGATGTGTCACGCGTATGCGACTATTCCCATTCCTCCTCTTATTCCGAGTATATTTGCTCAACGAACATGCGTCTTCCCTTGACGATATCCTCGCCATATTTTAATGGCAACCTATAAAAATGTGATGTCTAGCAATTGCGGGTTGACGGACCATGGCTCTTCGTTCAAGTGTGGTCCTGGAGTAAATCCCTGGCCCTCATTTCGTATGTATGTACCTCGATAAGAGGCTGAAATTTTAAAGAACTCTGGAGTTAAAAAATCTATGAGGTTTGTTTTTTTTTATTGCTGCACTAGACTGCAGCTAGACCTTCTTGATTTCGCCAAGTTTCAAACGTATACCGTTTCACTTTAAGTATGGAAAGCCTTCACTGGTCCAGCAGCCAGTTATAAAAAACACAGACTATGATGAATTAGATTATAAGTTTTGCAATATGCCTCGATAAGAGGTTAAGAGTTAAAAGAGTATGATTATGGATTAAAGATATTAAGAACAGGATTAAGAAATCATGTGCTATATGTATAATTCTATAAAGTAGGTTGAAGCTACTTCAACTATCTACCAGTGGAACTTTCAAAAGGATAAAGAAAGATGTAGTAAAAAATTGACCCTGTTTTAATATATATATATATATATATATATATTGATTGTTTTCAGTCTTATAGAAGATGCAAGGCCTGTTCTTTTTAGCTGAACTTCTTGCACGATTGATCTTTTCTCTTTTTCTCTCTAAATTGAAAAGAAAAAGGAAAGATGAACCATGCAAAATGTTCAGCTAAAAAAAATAGGCCTGTAGTTGAGAGATATAATCTTGAATCTAATTATTAATATTTAACCTGTAATGGATGAATATAAATCGTGTCATTGTTGAAACTTGATATCAAACTTGTAATATTTATGTTATGGATAAGAAAAGTTATAGTAACAATGTTACTATAAGATATCTTAATAAAGAATGTAGGAGTTATTATTTACATTGTTAATTTAAAAAAACCCATTAATAGTCTATTTCACATATATATCTAGACATTTATATAATATTTTGTACTTTTGTATTTTAGATTGAGGGAAATAGCGGATAAAATAAATAGATATGGATTTGTAACACCATCGGCTTTTAATTCTTTAAAAGCGTCGGTAAAGCGCATTGTAGTTGGACCAACCCATATCGCTCTTCTTACAGATGACAATAGAATAGCTAGAGTTGCATTTACAGTACTACCAGATAGATTGGATTTGAGTAAAAATGAACCTAATAGAAAGTGAGTAAAGAAGAAATAAGCACATGAAAGAGAGCAATTTAATATTAAGGAAATGTCTGTTTTATTGTAGCACAAGTAAAAATCATGTTGGAAATTCTAATTCTGCGCCGAATGGGAATGGAAGTAGCAGTAGCGGTAATAGAACAGGGATGTCACGTTCACGTGCGCGAATCATGCGTAACAGTTCTGCCATACGTGGAGGTAGCAGCAGTGGAGGAAGCGGCAGTGGTGGTCGTATAGGACCACCTGGAGTTATTATGGGAGGTGGAAGTGGTAACAGTTCTCGTCCTATCGCCTCTGTGCCAGCACCGTTTGTACCAGAGGATCTAATATCTCAGGCACAAGTTGTGTTGCAAGGAAAAAGTCGTAATCTTATCATCAGAGAGTTACAGGTTTAATATTAATATTATTGGAAACAGAAAGAATATAGAATAATCGATAAAAAGAAAAGTACATAGTTTGATAAAAATTATAATATTATTGTAGCGTACAAATCTAGATGTAAACTTAGCAGTAAACAATCTTTTGTCACGAGAGGACGAAGAAGGCGATGATGCAGAGGATGCAGCGGATAGTTATGTCCCAGAGGATCTTATCTCTTTGTTAGATGGTGGCTTTAGTAATGAGCATTCAGTTATAATTGATGCTGATTCTATGTTTTCTGAAGATGTATTTGGATACACTGGGATAAGGCAGTAATTAATTTTTTATATATCTTTTATAATAATTATACAGGGCAGACAGACAGACAGGCAGACAGACAAGAGTATTTCAAGAAGGTAGTTTAGAACTTTGCAGGCTTATAGTCGCAGACTTATAGCTATATACTTGCTAAGTTACATAAAAGATTTGATCAGTGTTGGTTTGCAAATCAATCCCTTTAGTAAATAAATATTTTCTATTTTAATAATATTAGTTATTAACTTATATTATTAAATAGAAGAAGAGGCTATTCTAATATTGTTATATATCAATAAGAAGATATTAATTTATTGAGCAGAGTAAATGTACGATAATCGCAAATCTCAGTTTTGCAGGCTCTTCTGTAAAAAAAGTTTGCTATAGTATCTTCAATAAAAAATATAGCAAATTTATAGGCAAGACTAGAGAATGTCTATCAGGCAGTTTAAAATAAACTATAAATTTAAAAAATGAAATTTGATGATACAAAGATGTTAAATATTCTGACATTAAGGTATATAGGGTAGATAATCTATGAAAATGGAAGTGTTTATATTTTGAAAAAATTAATCTGTGGATCTATGCTAAGCATTTTTTATCGAGTTTATTAAATATTAAAAGTCTGCAGTTTTTTTTTAAACTATATGTATGTTACTCTGTACTTGTATTGTGTGCGCGTGCGCGCCCGCGTGTGTATACATATATACAATGTGTACAAAAAAGTATTGAAACCCCTAAATATCTCGGAAACTACGAATTTTAGAATAAAAATGTTTTATACAAAAGTTGTAGGGTTTAAAAAGATCTATTTACTGACATTATCAGTTTGACTTTAGGTCAAGTCAGGGTCACTTTGAATCTTTTAAATTAGACCTTTTATTTCTTATTGCATATTCTTGTAGCTCTTGTCGAGACGTTTTCAAAACACTATAATAAAGCTTTCTTTCGTTAAGAATTTCCCGAGATATTTTAAATTTGGTTATGAAATCTATACTATTTTTAAGGGGTAAGGCCACCCTGGGCGTCAAAAAGAATAGGTCAATTTCGGGATTTTTTTTAAAGAGTATAGTAAATGTTATCGAATTTTTGTCAAAAGTACTTTATAAAACTTGCCTTGAGATACAAAAATAAATTTTTTCAAAAATTTTTATTAAAAAATGGCGGCTCCAGAACCAGGCTCCGACGACGCCTGTATATAAACGGGCGGACAGAAATCTCCGTCAGATTTGCACCTGGAACAAAAACCCAAAATTTTTCTTTTAATAGATACCCTAAACTAGTGGACCACGTAGGGATTTTTGAAAATACTGTTTTTTCGGAAAATGGTGAGCATATGAACCCAAAATTCATTTTTTTACGTAAAAATTTTGTCATTAATTGCTTATAAAAAACAAAGTTTATAAGATATCGAAAAATCCCTACGTGGTCCACTAGTTTAGGGTATCTATTAAAAGAAAAATTTTGGGTTTTTGTTCCAGGTGCAAATCTGAAGGAGATTTCTGTCCGCCCGTTTATATACAGGCGTCGTCGGAGCCTGGTTCTGGAGCCGCCATTTTTTAATAAAAATTTTTGAAAAAATTTATTTTTGTACCTCAAGGCAAGTTTTATAAAGTACTTTTGACGAAAATTCGATAACATTTACTATACTCTTTAAAAAAAATCCCGAAATTGACCTTTTCTTTTTGACGCCCAGGGTGGCCTTACCCTTTAATATAAAATATGAAATATCTCGTAAAGTATTCACTTTTCAATGATTACCTTCATACTTTTATACGCAGAATAATGAAAGGAATCAAATAATAATATTAATTTATATATTTGTAATTTTGTAAAATTGAATGCGCCTACAAAATACAAATAAAAAATAATTTTTATTTCTACAACAGTCGATTCCTTTCATTATTCTACGTATAAAAGTATCAAGATAAAGTCATCGAAAAGTGATTACGTGTATTTCATATTTTATATTAAAAATATTATTACAAAATTTAAAGTATCTCAGGAAAAGGAGCTTTACTATAGTGTTTTGAAAACGTCTCGACAAGGGCTACAAGAATATGCAATAAAAAATAGGGGATCCAATTAAAAAAATTCAAAGTGACCCTGACTTGACCTTAACGACGCCACCTAAATTCAAATTGATAATGTCAGTAAATAGATTTTTTTAAACCCTATAACTTTTGTATAAAATATTTTTTTCTAAAATGCGTAGTTTCCGAGATATTTAGGGGTTTCGATACTTTTTGAATACTGTATACAATCTTTTTTTCTAAGGAAATATTTTATTTTTAGTCGCGGAAGTTCTTCGCGCCGCTTAGGTAACGACAGAGAAAGTGAGCGTTCATCTCATGAAAGAGATCGAGATCGTGATAGTTTTAGTAGATGGCGAGATCGTCAATATTACGGACCGCGACGTTGGTTGGAAACTGCTCTTAAAGATTCATGGGAAAAGGATTCAGGTATTTTCTATAAAAAATTAAATATATTTCATTGAGTAGGATAGCAAGTTTTAATATAATTCTTTTGTTTGAATATTCTAGATAACAAGAAAAAAGAATTGGCATCGCAGAGTCCACTATGGATATCCGAAGAATTAGAATGGTGGCATGATCGCAGTAGCGATCCAGTACCGCGCTTTGTACAAATAGCATCGCTTTATAGTGAACTAATTGCTATTTCCGTATCAGGACAATTATACCAATGGAAATGGACAGAATCAGAACCATATAAAAATACAGAAGTACTTATACAAATGTGGCATTGCGATTATATACATTACTATACGATACGTTTTATTTTTTCTAATTTTTATAGAATCCGAATGTGCATCATCCGAAAACCATTTCTTTGGCATTGACAACAGAAAAGATAGTCAATATATCTGCTACGGCAATTCGATGTTCCATTAGCACAGAAAGTGGAAGAGTGGCAACTTGGCTTGATGAACTTTTAGGACAGGTCGCTTCCCGTCTTGAACATCCGGCGCAAGCTTTCACTGAATTTACATTGGATAAAATTGTATCACTTCATACATGTGCTTTATACACTGTCGCAAGACTTGAAAGTGGAACGTTATATTGGTGGTATAATATAATCTAGTTTAGTTTTATATACATATATGTATATATAAACCGTCTATATATGCATTAAGATTTTTTTACTACTTATATCTTTTAGGGGTGTTTTACCATTTGCACAGCGTAAGAAATTATGGGAAAAATACAAAGCTAAATCACGCAAGCATAGGCCATCTACGATATTGTCAAGTGACATTAGTTATGGGACACATGTATGCATGAAAAATAGTCCGGTTTATCAGCCGGGAGCTATTGGTAAGAAATCAGTATCTTGTAAATTGATTCAAATATACTGTTATACATATAATATAGTCTAATGAAACAATTGCATAATTTTGAATGTATATAATTTACTTTTAAGGGTTTACGATAGCTAATGGTGTACCAAAAGTTGGACAATTGTTATCGGCAGCATGGAATGTGGATGCTACTTGTAGATTCAAAATATTGCCTGCTGGTATGCATGTGTGTAACGCGAGTACTGATAAACGCGAGTCTAACGGAAATGGAAGCACCGGAGTTGTGAACAAGCCGAATCACAAGGAAACGGCTGACAGGATTGATATGCCCCCTCCGCCATCTCCAGCTTCGAGTACTTGTAGCGACACTGGCAGCATTACAACAAGTCATAGTAAGATACACGTTAATATAATATGAGATACTAATAATAAAAAGATAATAATATAAGATACACTTATTTAAATTAATAATGTTTATAAAAAAAACATGTATTATTGAAGTATTTAACCCGATGTGTTTAGAATAAGAATCTTTACGAAGAAATGTAATTTTAGAACGACAAAAACGTATGGCACCTCGATGTGAAGGAGAATCTGATAGAAAGGACGAAGAGGATTGGCAATTAAAAGATGTTGTTTTTGTTGAAGATGTCAAGACTGTACCTATTGGTACGATCATTATTTATATGTATGAATAAAATACTTTTCGACTATTTTAAAATGAGTCGAGAAGAATTAAATGTTGTGTAAGACTTCCGTTTTATTAACTTTTCTTAATAGGGAAAGTTATAAAAGTCGATGGCTGCTACGTTGCGGTCAAATTCTTTTCAAAGGATTCAAAGGAAAAAGAAAAGGAGATTAAAGAGAAGGATTTTAGCACGTCAGACTTTAAAGATCTTACCACAGAGGAGCCAATGAAATTATTAGCAGATTGTAGACTTTTACGTAAAGATGAACTACAGGTGATGATTGTTGTATGTTTATTATATGTAACATACGATTAAACATTCAAAATATAATTCGTATATTTTATATATTATAGGTAATTAAATCATCATTAAATCCACGAGCTCCGGACTGTTTTCAAAGAACACCTAGAAGGGTTAACATAGTGGAAGGTTCAAATGACAGTTTGTTAACTATATCTATTGACGGACAAGGTATTTTCTTTTAAATCTTTGTCATTCTTAACATAAAAGCAGTCTTATCATTAATCAATGAAAAGTATATATTGTTATTGTCATTAATCAATATAACAGATACATTTATTTATAGGTATTCATGCTATATTGAAAAGTGGCAATAAATTGAGTTACGTCGTATACAATCTAAGTACGGGAAGATACGTTCAAGATTGTTATATTCCATCTGATATTTCATCTTTTTTGGGGTTGCAACCTCAAAATATTAATCTTACGAGTGCAGGAGAGGTATGTTTCATCGATATTTATAAATAAAATATATGTAAGATACGTTTTGAAGAAATTTTTATCTTTTTTGTATTTTAGAATATCGAATTTAGAAAATTTGTATTTTAGAATATCGATTTGTATTTTAGAATATCGAATGTTCTATGATTTTACGAGATGGTAATAATACCATTTATCCAATCGCGAAAGATTGCGCTGACGCCATACGCGACCCAAACTGGTTGGATTTGACTCCGGTAAATTGTATTGGCGCAGCAACCATCCCTATTCCTAGTTGTTCCAATTCGACCAATTTAAAGAATCAGGTTGCAGTTATTGCATTGGCATTCGACAATCTTTTGCTTATGCCACGTATATTGCGATGTGATTACGAAAGTGTAAAGCAAGTATTTTGTAATTTGGAACAAGATCTAAGTAAGTGTAAGAAGTATATATGTAAACACTAAAGTATATGTAAAGTTTGATTTTCTATAGATTATGTATGATTAATTTTACAAAAGCATTGTACAGTATGCATTATGTATGATAAATTTTACAAAAGCATTTTACAGTATGTGATGCTTAACATACTTTTTTGTTTTACAGAGAACAATTTGACATATTCAAGTGCAAATTCACAAATTCAAATGATATTGAAAGAACGCTGTGATGGCAACCGAAATATACTTCATGCTTGTGTCAACATGTGTTCGCCAACTTCTAATAAGGAAACCGAACAAGGTAACGTTTAATGCAGCAATTTTATTACGATTGTAAATATATTAAGAGAATTGTGGCATATTTTGTTTTAATATATTATATTTGACTAATATTTTACATTTAATTTGTTTTGTTAAAGTTATCGAACGTGAGTTAGTGTCGAATACAGTAGATGGAACTTCCGCACCTATCGAAGAGCCCATCCCGACATTAAGTTGGCCACCAGAAGCATTTGATAACACATCAGGAGAAGAGGATAGTTTATTAAGCATTGGTGCTGCTAGTATATCTATGATGAATAAGTCTGGTAAGTGAGACATCTGTTTGTGTGTGCCTGCTTATGTCAACGCAAATTTAATTTGACACATATATGTATGTGCGCGCGCGCGTGTGTGATATATATATTATACATTAACTAAGTAATAGAATACGGCCGATATTCCGAGCAATATTTGGGTGTTAATAAAAAATAATAATTTTTTTAAAAATATATGTTTAATTAGCTAACGTTTCGACCTAACTTGGTCTTCCTCAGAGCATAAGATGGTATATTACATCTAAGAAATTAAATAAAGACAATAATTAAAATAAAAATAACCGTTGGAGTTCACATTGCAAGACAATCATCGTCGAAGACAAAATAACGCGTTGGAGAAAAACAGTCAGATTTACAAAGGTCAAAGTCAAATTCGAAATTATACGCTGTCACGATACGTGTAGTAGAATTTTAAAATTCCCATCTTGACACACGGTTGCCACTAAGGATGGTCACAAGTGCTTCTCTCAAAAAACTAAGTTCTACTTCCTCTCAATCACGGACTTACATCGGTGATCTCCGACGAGGAGCATTGTTACTACCTATTGAAGACCTTTGTTTCCGATATGCAGAAACTGCACCATAAATCAGCATATGTTCTCGCTGACTGCGACTCCGATCTTTTCAGTAATCATGAATTCTGTTAAATTGTTTATCGTGACAGCGTGTAATTTCGAATTTGACTTTGACCTTTGTAAATCTGACTGTTTTTAACGCGTTATTTTGTCTTCGACGATGATTGTCTTGCAATGTGAACTCCAACGGTTATTTTGATTTTAATTATTGTCTTTATTTAATTTCTTAGATGTAATATACCATCTTATGCTCTGAGGAAGACCAAGTTAGGTCGAAACGTTAGCTAATTAAACATATATTTAAAAAAAAAATTATTATTTTTTAAACTCAAAATAACTTGGCTATGAGAGTCAAACGCGGTACTTGGTGCGTATTTAATCAAAAATGATTTATTTCAAGATACAAGATCTATATTCCGTACGTTTTGGCTCCAAATCGGGCCATCCTCAGCAGATACAAAATATTAAAAAATTCTCGAATTCTCCATCATACCCAGTGTGTCGCAAGATTACCAAGTCAAGAAACTAATACCGGAGTATGAGTAACCAAAAGATCGACATCAAATAGTCCGGAGAACGAGATCGAAGCAAAAAACATATTCTCATACATATATCTATATGTCGTCCGCACAAGAATCATACAATTATTTAAAAGAACAATGCTTAAGGGCTACATGATAATGTCAAGAAGAGTATAACGACACTCAACAAGAGTATAACGATGAGCAAGCGGGAGATGGTGAATCAGACACGGAGTTGGACCTCTTAGCGGAAGCGGAAACTGAATCCGATTCGGATGATAATCACAGCAACCAGGACGCACTTGACACGTGTCGTTATACTCTTCTTGACATTATCATGTAGCCCTTAAGCATTGTTCTTTTAAATAATTGTATGATTCTTGTGCGGACGACATATAGATATATGTATGAGAATATGTTTTTTGCTTCGATCTCGTTCTCCGGACTATTTGATGTCGATCTTTTGGTTACTCATACTCCGGTATTAGTTTCTTGACTTGGTAATCTTGCGACACACTGGGTATGATGGAGAATTCGAGAAGTTTTTAATATTTTGTATCTGCTGAGGATGGCCCGATTTGGAGCCAAAACGTACGGAATATAGATCTTGTATCTTGAAATAAATCATTTTTGATTAAATACGCACCAAGTACCGCGTTTGACTCTTATAGCCAAGTTATTTTGAGTTTGAATTTTCGAGAGTCCTAAGGATATTATTTATTATTTTTTATTAACACCCAAATATTGCTCGGAATATCGGCCGTATTCTATTACTTAGTTTTTGCTTCAGACGAGCGATAACACGTTCTCTTTATTATATACATTAATTTCTTCTTTTTGTTATTATTTCAGGTATTGGGACTACATCTAATAATACTTACATTATAGATTCCGTTGAAAGGCGACATAATGCATTGCTCATATTGAAATACATGTGCGAAAATAGTATCTTAACGCCATACCTAAGGGAACTACTAACAGCAAAGTATGATTAAAATTCAAATATAATTCTAAAGCAAGGAGAAATATACTTATTGATACATTAATGTTAACTTTTAATGTTAACATTGTTCTTCACGTTAATTCTTTAATAATTTTTTTTACATGTAAAAAGAGATGCTCAAGGGCAAACGCCACTCATGCTCGCTGTATCGGTCCGTGCATATCATGCAGCTCTTATCTTATTAGATACTATACAAAGAGTTGGAAAAGATGCAAAAGACACTTCAGCCATGATATTGCCAGCGGATGCCAGTCCAGATCTATCTCCACTGTTTGTTACTTGTTGCAATGATACATGTAGTTTTACGTGGACTGGGGCAGAGCATATTAATCAAGTATTGAACATATGTATTTACATATACATATATGTATAAAGTGCATCGTATGTAGAAGTCTTTTAATTAAACTAAATTTTTTCATTTTAAGGATATTTTCGAATGCAGAACATGCGGTTTAACAGGATCTTTGTGTTGCTGCACCGAATGCGCTCGTGTCTGTCACAGAGGTCATGACTGTAAGCTCAAAAGAACTTCACCTACAGCATATTGTGATTGTTGGGAAAAATGTAAGTGTCGCGCTCTCATCGCCGGTCATCAAGGTGCGAGATACGACTTGCTGTGTCGCCTCGTAAATAGCACCGATCTTGCTACAAAAATTAATTCACGGTAAGTCATACAAATTATACACAAATATGCATATGTAACGTGGAGAATAATTTTGTTTAAATAACAAATAATTATTTTACGTACATCTTATTCAGAGGTGAGAGCATCTTGTTATTCCTGGTGCAAACGGTTGGAAGGCAATTAGTCGAACAACGTCAATTTAGATCGGCACCAAGACAACGATCAACTTCGGCTAGTCGTAAAGCACCTACTTCGGACGGTATACTTTTTACAACTTTTTATATTTTAATTGTAAAAATTCAAAGCTTTATAGACACTTTATTTTATTCTATATAAAACTCGTTCCACAGCAAGCAATATATCATTTTACATCATTATGTTTGTATATTTACCTACATATAATTGACATAATCATGAAAGTGAATTTAAAGTATGCAGTTCTTGGCTTCACAGGCTTGGGTGCGGATTCGGACATGCCGGATCATGACTTGGAACCTCCCCGATTCAGTCGAAAGGCGCTCGAAAGATTGTTGAATGATTGGCCAGCTGTTCAATGTATGATCATGTCAGGCGTTTCTGAGAATGGTACCGATCAATTATTCGGCGATCAAGGGCAGACGTGTCGGCAGAGTGGCACTGCATTACTAGACAAATTTACGCATTCCTTGCTTGTTAAATGTAGCGCCGAAGTAAGTGGAATGATATGTAGAGTAGTACCGACTAGTGCACATATATTTTTTATTTTTCCTTATGCAGATTATACATTGACGAATTTCATACGATATTTACAGATGCTCGATACGTTGCTCACCACTTTGATCAGAGAATTGCAAGACGAGTCTGTGCCTGGACGACAAGAAGAAGCGAATAATGTAGCACGTCGATTCGTGAGATCCGTGGCACGCATATTTGTCATTTTTACTATAGAAATGGCACCAATCACGACGAAAAGGCGAAGGTAAAATATTCATATCTGCTATATACGGGAAGTTTCATAATTCGTCCATTAGTTATATAGCGTCATTTCTTAATGAAATACAAGTCAAATAGTCCTGAACCATTTCCTTTTCAATACTTAACGAAGAAGGTATTGTTAAGTAAAATCTACTTACGAGCGCCGTTCTTTAGGCGGTCTAGAAATCGAACCTTCATTAAGCATTGGAGAGAAATATGGTCTTTTTGATTTTGTTTTTTATTAAGGGATAACGCACTACTGACTACATAATTTACGCAATATATATACACAGGTTGAGGCATTTAAATTAAGACACTTGAATATATTGAAAAGAAAGCATAAGGGTATCCTGCACTGGCAAGCGAACTCCAGCGTGAAAGCGCCATTATCTAGCACGGAACTAAAAATGTCGATAATTTAGCATAGTTTTCTATGTTTTCTATGTTACCGATCTATACCTGTCCTTGTCTAACGGATACATCTGTCCTTGTCAGATTGCATCGCCATGCATGCATGTGCGCCTCTGCATTTATAAAACTAGTCGGGAAAATCTTTTTTTCTACGCTTTGAATCTTGGTTCTACTTGCATGATATTGTTCCTACATGTCCCCAGAGCGCTCTTGGACCCTTTTGCATGAATTAACTGTACAATTTTTGTATTTATCGAATATTGTCGTTAGGTGACAGCTGTACGTGCCAAAAATAAGTAAAATTTTTAATTTTTTTTCGATTCTGATAAATACTCGTCAAGAGCGCCCTTTATTTTTATGCGTACTTTAATTGTGTAAAAGAGTTTATCGATTCTGTAAAGCCAATTCAAAGATTTATCCGACCAAAAAAATGTCGGTACACAGACGGGTGCAGGATCCCCTTAAGGGGATCCTAAAGCCGTCTGTACCACCGACGGAGATGTGATTTTCGCACAGCTACCAGTTTTTTTTTGGATTTATAGAATTAAAAATCCTTTTCCAGGATTAAAGTATAAACGCAAACGGATACGGCGCTATTCGATTTTACGTTAAAAAAGAAAAAAAATTTTCTTCAAAATAGTGTTTTCCAGTGTTTTCCTCGCCTCGATAGCAAGAATTCAACATGACCGCGGTGACTATCCAGGAGCTTTAAGAAAAAAATGTTTTAGACGAAAGTTGTATCATCTGAAGGGGAACAAATAATGGTAAAATTAATTTTTCACTGTCACATAAAGGTCATCGCCATTTTTTTTAAATAGAATTGTATGATTTTTTTACGTAATACGAGTCTTCTAGTTATTCTACATATAAAAGTATTAAAGTAGAGTTATATCAAAAAAGAAATAGTTTGAGATATTTTATATTTTATGTCAAAATGGGCCAGAATAAAGTATCGTATAAAATATCTCGTAAACTATTAATTTTTTGATAATTCTACTTTAATACTTTTATGTGTAGAATAACTAGAAGAATCATATTACGTAAAAAAAATCATGCATGCAATTCTATCTTAAAAAATGGTGATGAGCTTTATGTGACCGTATAAAAATCGATTTTTTCGAAAATTGATTTTATCATTATTTTTCCTCTTTCAGACCTGTTGTCTAAAACATTTTTTTTAAATGCTTTCTTTTCAAGATATTCAAGTGTCTCAATTTAAATGCCTCACCCTGTATACACATATGTACATATGAAACCCCGTATATCTTTTAAATATAATGTAGTTACATCTATATTATCTATAATTTTGTAATTTTCAAATTTTTCCAAGTCTTCTGAACCAATTTATCTCGATACAAAAACACGTTAAAAAAGAGATTTTGTTTTTTCGTATTTCCAGTACAAGTCAAGCCTCGCAGCCTTTAATGAAGTGTCGGAAAGTTTTCCAAGCACTGATCAAATTAGCCGTAGAAGAATTATGCGAAACAGCGGATTCATTGATAGCACCAGTCAGATTAGGCGTAGCACGTCCAACCGCGCCATTTACGCTAACGAGTTCTGCCATTGAGGTGATCAACGGCTCAGAGGAACTATTTTCCATAGAGCCCTTAATACCTCACAGTGGTGTCAGTTCGCAGACGTTGGACGCGGCACTACAAACGCAACAAGGAAACAATAACATAACTATGTCAAGAGGAGACGTTTCTGCTGTAGATGAAACTGAAGGTGGAGAAGGTATAGAGATATATTAGAATTTGAGTTTTCCTAATAAACCATAACTTGTACACGTAATGATTAGAGATGGGATCAAGTTCCATATGTACTTAAAAATCCGAGTCAAATAATAATAAAGTTTTTTATTTTCTACGATTCGAGTAATATTCATAAAAAATAATATTTCATACATTGTATTTGCGAAGCAATCGATCCCGACTACCAATTTCGAATTTTTGAATGAGTACCTGCAGGATTCGAAATATACTTATGTTTTTATCATAAAAAATCAAAAAATTTACAAGTAGCAAAATCAAAAAATTTACAAGTACTCGAAAGCCTGTATTCATAATCCGTTCTTATTTCAAGATCGTCTTAAGGCCGGTATTCATAGTCTTCAAGATCGTCTTAAGTAATGCCTTAAGACGCTAATACGGCTCTGTGATTTGTTCATGACATCTTAAGATTGAACTTAAGACGATCTTAAATAACTATGAATACCGGCCTAAGTAATGTTTATGACATCTTAAGATTGTACTTAAGGCGGTCTTAAATATAAGATCTGACTATGGCCGATATTCATAGTCGGATCTTATTTCAAGACCGTCTTAAGTAATGTCTTAAGACGCTAATACGGCTCTGTGGCCGGTTTCATAGTCGAATATTATATTTAAGACCGTCTGAAGTACAATCTTAAGATGTAATGAACCAATCACAGAGGCCACAGAGCCATATTAGCGTCTTAAGACATTACTTAAGACGGTCTTGAAATAAGAACGGACTATGAATACCGGCCTTTGATTGGTTTATGACATCTTAAGATTGTACTTAAGACGGTCTTAAATATAAGATCCGACTATGAATACCGGCCTATGAATACCAGCAGAAATTTAAGGGCCAGCGCACGTACATTGCCGTAGCGTCTTACGCCACACGTAAGCCAAACGTACTGCAACGCACATAGAAAACGTAACGTAACGCATGTAACGTATGGTATGTTACGTTATGTTTTTCTATGTGCGTTGCCGTACGTTTGGCTTACGTATCGCGTAAAGCGATTTTTACGTAAGGTGGCGTAAGACGCTACAGCAATGTACGTGCGCTGGCCCTAAGATTGAAGTTGTGTTAACTTAAAGAATGTATAAATGTATAAAGATTTTAAGGTTCGTGGGCTCTCGCCGCCATCATATGAGATCGTGACGTCACAGGCAAGAAATGACATGCTGAGAATTTTTGCGTGCCATTTTCAAATAAAAAGATATTTGCATAAAATAACACTTCAGATGACTTCAGCACACTTGAACACAAAATGGATGTAATACGAAGCCTAGTATGCAGGCTTATATGCAGGCGCATGACTAGGCTTCGTATTACATTCATTTTACTGCTGTTCATTAACTGTCAAGGGAAAGGGATAGTTCTCGGAGTATTTTTGAAATGTGCTGAAGTGATCTGAAGTGTTATTTCATGTAAATATTTTTTATATTTAAAAATGGCACGTAAGAATTTTCAGCGTGTCATTTCTCGCCTCTGACGTCACGATCTCACATAGCGGCGAAAGCCCAGGAGCCTTAAGTAGCTTTTATTCTATATTTTTGAACATATTTTTATTATATTTAATTTCAACGAATTACAATCTAATATTTGCAATTATAAAAAAAATAATATATTAAAATATTCGCTTTATACAAACATTTTGGTTCAAAGAAATGTAAAATTTCTAGTGAAGTACCCATAAAAGATTTGAATCTATTTGATCCAAGTTCGAGGCACTCTCTCTCTCTCTCTCTCTCTCTCGGGAAAAATACTCTTACAGATTCAAACCTTCTTGTATGATACTTAATCCCATTGCTAGTAACGACACATGTGTTTTCGACTGCATAAAAATACATGATTGCTCGATGTAGAAGTCCCTATGGATATGGATGGCGATATCAGCGAACACGAGGAATCTGGAGTCTCCGGGACTGCCACGGGTCAACCACTCGGCGAGGTCGACTCAAATGTCGGTGGTGTAGGCGAGGAGCAAGCGGGAGATGGTGAATCAGACACGGAGTTGGACCTCTTAGCGGAAGCGGAAACTGAATCCGATTCGGATGATAATCACAGCAACCAGGACGCAGCGTCGGCGCAACGTAGCGTGCAAACGGGTGCAACTGCAGGTTCCGATGGTGGAATGGGATCGATATTATTGTTCCCCGAAGATGAGTCGGGAGAATCGAGCCAGCAGGAGGACGACGAGAGCGAGGCGGGGGAAACAGACGAGCAAGATAACGAAGAATTCCCAATCGGTGATGAGCAATTGGAGCGCAGAAGGTAAACCGTGTTCCTGATCTTTCTCAATCGTGCCACCATCTTATTGAGCTCTATTTATGTTTTTCTTCCTCATTATATCACTGATGTAACGAAAATGATTGATAAGCTGTCGGAACGAGAGAATATTCGCTTTTATTTTCCAGACATGGAACACTCGTGGAGTGCTAAATGTAACATTGCTTATTCATTTCAGTGGATCCTCCGGTCATTTGCATCGTAATAATCTCGCGCCCGTGTACATGCAGTGGGCGATACGCAATCGTGAATCGAACACGCGTACAGCGGGATTACGAGTGACAGGTGGTAGTAATCTGGTGTTTATCGACCCCGCATCCTTAAGACGCACCACTGCCACGTCGGCCGTCGCGACCGCGCAGGAACCCATAACCATGGGGACTACCGCTAGTTGCCTGGCGCGAGCTTTCGGAATTGTCATTCGACAGATCGCCGATCTGTTGGTCATGATGCAAGATTATAAGAACTTGGCGCCCGCCTTACCACGTTTGATGGAAATCACTTTTCAGGACGCTTTAAGTTTACAGGTATGCAAACTCGTCTCAAATTTTGTCGTGTCGGTTCGCGCATACGATCGACGAGCCTTGATGAGACAAATTATTTCTGCCGTAGTCGTATTTAGAAGCGCACTTGAAACCCACTTGGGACTGGCTGCTCACGGTGATGGACGCTACAGAAGCGCAACTGAGATTCGGAGTATCCCTGACACGTAGCGCGGACCCGACTCATCCTGAACACCCTCTCAATAACGCTCCGTCTCTGTCGGGCGGTAATTTTAGTGGTTTGCTAAATACGGCCGCTCTTTCACTGACTCTTCAAGGAAATACAGGTCGGAATCCTCGCGGTGGTATTGCTACGAGCTCGAATATCTCCACTCCTCAAGCTTCAACACGACTCACCGTTGGTTTTGCAGGCGTTGGCGAGCCTCCGAGGAGCAGTAGAGAGCGCGAAGGTTTATATTCTAATTTATTATTTTAGAAAAATCCTTATTTTTATATCTTTATATCGAATGTCGCGATACATTTGGCATATTTTAAAATATGTAAGCCATATCGTTACATACATTGCCATACATTAGAGTATAGACGTACTTGTGTAGCAAATTTCCTAACAAACGCAAAATAGTCGAAATTTTCTCGATCTTACAAAAGAACTACAAAAAGGAACGTCGCGATGTGTTTCAGGTGGCGATGCACACTCGGCGAGACGTGAATTCTTATCGTATTGTCTGTCTTTAATGCGTGCCCACAATAGCGAGCATAGAGATAGTTTGCCAGTTTTGGATGTTTCCGCTTTAAGACACGTCGCTTATGTGTTCGATGCACTTGTGTATTATATGCGTTCTCTCTCGGAACCACTAGCTTCCCGAAGCGAGACTCAAAAAGAATCCAGTTATTCTAGCTGGAATGATCAGGTATGTGAAATATTTAATCGCTTTATTCGAATACGCTTTATCTCTTTTGTAGACGTAATATCATATAAAATAGAAATTGAAAGCGATATAATATATATTTTGATGTAAATTTCTATTTTGATACTGTAAACACGCTTCTCTTTCTCTTTCTTTTATAATGGTCACGCAACGCGATTGATACGAGGTTCTCTTTCGAGTACCGAGAGCGTTGGAAATCGTAATTATCGACGTAATCATATTGAATTTTTTCTTTGTAGGATGAGAATGACAATGACGAAGGTGAAGAATACAACTCGCCTGCACCAACTGCCATGGAAACTGATTCCGTAGATTATCCAGATTTACTTCAAGTACCCATATGTGGATCTGGAAATCATGGCAATTCGACGCAGAAAGGGAGAAAACATCCTTTCCTGCAAAGATCAGATTCTACCTTATGTCTTGGTTGCCCGCCCCTAGATCCGTTTGATACCGTAATGAGCGAAGCGTTGCCGTTAGCTGATCAGCCACATTTATTGCAGCCACACTCGAGACGCGAAGATCTATTCGGTATTCCGAGACAACCAACTTGTTCTAGTGCAGGTGGATCTAATCAAAATCCTTTGGAAGGTTTACCAACGAGATTAGGTCTTTCTGTGCGCGGTATTGACGGTCAAAATAGCTTAGCGACTCCAACATTCAGTCAAGTTGTACAAGGGCCACTTTTAAATTCCAACTTGGAATCGAGACGAAATTCCATTTCAGCTGGAGATCTAAATTCGAGTTCTATCAAATACGCGGTAATAATTTTTCTATAATAATATTAAAGTGCATTCTTATATGAGTTGTTGCGATATTTCACCAGCGGCACGTTTACACGTGTTTTTAAGGAATTGTGTGTATTAATTAATTCGTGTATTATATTTCAGGAGAAATTAAAGTCATCTAATCACGCTAACGAAGGGCACTCGTCTCTTGTAACGGAACAAATCATCGATAGAGCGCCGATTATAGTATCCACAAATAATCAAAGTGATGCGGCAATGAGCACCAAAAGCAAAGACATATGCAAAAATAATAGAAGCGTTATAGTTCGAGCTGGAACAATGTCGGTAAGCGTCACGGTTATCACTATATTATTTTAGGCAAATGTTGAGTATCAATATTTAATATTTATCATTTCGCGATTTATTTTCTAAAAGGAATCGCACACGAGTAAAGTTGGTGCGCCGGAAATATTGGTTGTTCCAACCGTCGAAAGCCAAAACGTGTCCGAGGAAGTCGACCCGGCTGCCACAAGTCATGAGATATCTGCTCATGAAACTGTTGAAACAAGTCCGGTAGAATCTGCCAGAACGGTATCATCGATTGGGACGAATATCTCTCATAATATTTTGCTAGGACGATGGCGATTGTCATTGGACTTGTTTGGACGAGTTTTTATGGAAGATGTAGGGTTGGAAGCTGGATCTGTAGTGTCCGAATTAGGAGGATTTCCCGTAAAGGAGGCTAAATTTCGCAGAGATATGGAAAAACTTAGAAATTCGCAACAAAAAGATATTACCATAAAGGTAATGTAAAAAAAGTAACAACTTACGTATAAGAAATACTATACACTGTATTAAACGTCCACGAGTATGTGCTACAATAAATCTTATGTACAAACTACTACATCACGCAATTGACCGACAGGTGGAACGAGATAGAACACAGTTACTAGTGCAGACGATGAAAGAGTTAAATACACAATATAATATATATAATAGGAGAGCTTCGAATACTCCACCTTTGGCAGTGAATCGCGTTAAAGTCTTTTTCAAGGATGAACCTGGCGAAGGAGCCGGCGTTACCCGCAGCTTTTACACCGCGATCGCAGAAGTTTGTAAAACCCAAAATATAAAATTAGCATCGTATCAGTTTAAGTCGTAAAAAGGTTATATTATTTATTATTATTTTTAGGCATTGCTCGCAAATGAGAAACTCCCGAATCTCGAAGCAGCGCAAGTAGGATCGAAGTATACGCAATACAACGTTTTGCAAAAACTGAAAAGCAGAGATCGTGACCGTGATCTTAGACGACAAGTATGTCACATAAATGAGAATGCAAGATTAGTTATTGATCTCTTTTCATATATTTTTTTTTTATTTCAGAATACACGTTCTTCTGGAAAGTGTCGCGAGACGCGTCGCGCTTTATCTTTTGACGCTCGTTCTTTCCATCCTTCGAACGCGATCGAAGGGAATAATAGTTCAGCACCTGGTAGCTCGTCTAGCACTCATCCCTTGCCAATTAACCACCCGAATAACGATCACTTGACTATGCATCAGCAACAACTTGGCGATAGATTGTATCCTAAGGTTCTGTATGACATAATTATTAAAATATCTCATTTAAATTTGTTCCGTGAAGAGTAAAATTGTAAATTCGTTTATATATTTTGACTTTGTCTCTTTTATATTGTATATATAATTACTATTTGTTTATTGTAGGTGCACGCTTTACGACCAGCGTTGGCTGAAAAAATAACTGGCATGCTGCTGGAGCTGTCACCGGCTCAGTTACTGATGTTGTTGGCTTCGGAAGACGCTCTCCGACAGAAAGTGGACGAAGCGTTCGAACTGATTCATAGCCATACTCAAGATTTGACCAGCGAAATGTTGGATCTCGATGTATTCAGCTTAACTGAACGATGCGCGGCAAATAAGAAGAAAATGGAGAACAGCATTCTGGACGACACGGAGGATAATGCCCCGCTTTTCTATTCCCCTGGTAAACGCGGTTTTTATACGCCGAGGCAAGGTAGAGGCAGCTACGAACGGATAAATGCATTCAGAAACGTAGGCAGGTGAGTTTAATATATCGGTCGTGATGACACATTTCTCTTATGTAATTTCTTCTATATATACTTGTTAGTAAAAATTTAACTTCAAATTTGCTTGTATTGTTCCCAGACTCATAGGACTATGCCTCTTACAAAATGAGCTTTGTCCACTATTTTTGAACCGCCACGTAATCAAATATATCCTAGGAAGGCCTATACGTTTCCATGATCTTGCATTTTTCGATTCTGTCATTTACGAGAGCTTGCGACAATTGGTCATTGATGCTGAAACGAAAGACAGTAACAGCTTATTTTCTGCATTGGATCTTACATTCAGGTACAACTTTTTACTTTGTCTTTTTCGTCTCTTTTTTAGTATTTTTATCAGGATATTCATACATGTATGCAACAAGTGTAATATATATATCATTATCAAACATATAAAGATATTAATAACATACTAATCTATAATAATATTATTTCCTTACATTTTAAATTATGAATATATATATTACTGTATTAATATTTAAATCTTTAATTTTTAAATGTGCTTAAAAGTTGAACTGAAACATGAAATACTCATAATATCACATCATAACATTAACTGAAATATACACAGTAATTTACTAATCTTTATACTTCTGTCTTTAACCAAAAACGTAAACCAGAAACTTCGAATAAAAAACAAAACTAAATATACCATCTTTTAAAAACTTTTTTATTTGCATTTCATCTTTTGTTGTTTCACACTGTCAGGACACGTATTATGTTCTCTACTCCATCTCTACGTAATTCTATATTTCCTTTCTTCGTTCTCTCCTTAATGCTAGTATCCTCTCATTTTTTCCCGCATCTATATAGCTTTAGTCTTCTGTCCTTTTTTCTTTCTTCCATACAGATATTCTGGCATTTTTTTGTCATTATTCTATAAATTTTGTTGTACTTAGATTTTTGTATTTTTTATATATTTTTTCATCTTTCTTCTTTTTCCATATTCTTTTCCATCATCATTTCTTGCGCTATTTCCCTCGTCTCTGTTTCTTCCCCTTTCCTTCCTATTTCCTCTGTTTTTTTACTTTTCCATAATTTCTTTTTTTTCCTATTTAGTCTCGTTTCATCTTCTCATTTCTTTTTCTCTATAATTCCACCACTAACTTCTTATTCGTTTGTTTGGATCATACTTTGCTCTTCTTAAGATTTATAATTTTAGTTCTTTCATCTTTGTTTTCTCCCCTAATATACAATTCGAAGTTCCTCTGTCTAGATTCAATACTTCCATTTCACATATTTCCTCTTTATCTTGTTTAACCTTGCTTTATTTTGCAATCCCCATATCTCTGCTTCATATAATGCTATCTATCAATGCGTCGAATATGTTCATAGCCGTCCTTGAACAGTCTTCCTCTTATACTCCAAGTTTCTTCATTTATTGCTGCTTTCTCCGCACCTTCATTTTTCTGCATTTTGTACTTTTAATATCACATTTTCTCTTATTCTCTCTTCTCTCCACCTTTATTCTCTACTTTTGTACTTCTTTACTTCTCTAGCTTTTTCAAATATTTTTTATTTTTCTGAGGTTAGAATCAATTTTTTTCTTTCCAATGTATTTTTTGAATCTTTTCAACATTCCTATTCACTTCAGTGAGTTCAGTTCCTACTCGCTTTTCGCTAATAATATAATATCCCTATATGTTATTGTTCAGAACTTTCCTTTTCCTACTACCACCCCTCCCATCTTCCTCACCTCTTCTTCCAGATCCATGACATATACATTAAATAAGGTAGAGCTCATAGCGCATCTTTGCCTTAATCCTTTCTTTATTCAGAACTCTGCTAATCTTCTATTCCTTAACTTTACTCTTTATTCTTTATTTCTTTATATGTTTCCATTATTCTTTTATCTTGGTTGTTCATTTTTTGCATCTTCCCATTTTCCTCTGTCCACTTTGTCGAACATAGCCTTGAGATAAAAAAAAATACAAAGATCTCTTTTCTTATTTATTTCTTTATTCACAATGTAGTTCATCACATATATCGCATCGTAGTACTCTCTCTAGTGTCTCTCTTCCTTTTCTGAACCCAAATTATCCTTCCTGCAATTTCCCATTCACTCCTTTTTTCAATTTCTCATTTGAAATGCTTGCATATATCTTGTAAGCTGTATCCATCAGTGTTATTGCTCTATAGTTTTTAACATTGCTTTGCACTTCTTTCTTAGGATTTATTATCCGTTTATTTTATTCTTTCGGAATTCCTCCTTCTGTCAGTATCTTCTTTAGTAACTAGAAATACTTTTCATATTTCCACGCCTCACTTTCTATTTTGTTCTCTCCCGTCGCCTTTCCTTTTTTTAAATTTCTTTAATTGTTCTATTACTTTTTCATTCATTATTTCCTCTACTTCTCTTTTGTCTTTTTCTTCCCCTCTATCTTCCTCGTCCTCCTTGTCCATTATCAATCTTTCTCCTGTTCCTTCTCTAACTTATCCCAGAAATGAATACCCCAACTTTCTATTTCTATATTCTCATTTATATATATTCTCTCTTTTCTTTTGATACTTATTTATATACCTGAATGTCTCCTCCATTCTTATCCGTTTTGTTTTTCTCTTCTTTTTCATGGACCAATCCATTTTCTTATGCATATGTTTATGCACTTACGCCAGTTTGTCTGGATAGACCCTTACCCAGTGCCTAAGCAAAAAGAAAGTATTTTCGACCACCACTTTATAAGCAAAATACGTTTGTTTGAGTCCCCTCTACCATCCCTAAAAGTTTGTACATATCTTTAGTTTTTCCGCATCTTGTGTATATATGTCATGGTCAAAGCCCGAAACGCGGGCATTCCTAGGATTGACTGGTCAATTCTGGGGAACGACCAAGCGTCTTGGTCAAAGCCCGAAATAAGTTTTGCGCTTCGGCTTTTGACTAGTCAATCCTAGGAATAACTAATACGGCTGGTCAAAGTTAGAAACTAAGAAAAATCACTTCGGACTTTGACTAGTCAATCCTAGGTGTGGCTTAATTCGGACTGTGTGACTGTTAAGAAATAAAATCAAGATTTTTTTTACTAAATTAAGTTCTTATTGTTAACATAATGTAGCTTTTTATTTACTTTACTCTTGTACATAGCTTTTTTCTCCTTAAGTTTAAAAATGTAGCTTTGGTAAAATATTATATAAACATGACATCTTAGAAAGTACTTGTATTAAGTGTTAGTTAGGTATGTACGTCGCGGTCATTAATGCCTTCCCATCTGAAGATATGCCAGTACTGAAAATCTATAGTTTACGTTACGTATACGCGTTCTGGATAACTTGATATGTTTACAAAGCGAATTTACTTGAGAATTTATAGGAATAATTTAAAATTAGAAATTATTTAATGCATATCATTTGATTTTCGATGATGAATATGTCGCAGCCACATGGTGTACACACAAACACACACGCGGGGGGGGGGGGGGTGCAAGGGGGGCTTTCGGCCCTCCTCCCGCACCCCCTCCGCCGGTAGGCAGGGTGGGCCTCGCTTTACAACTTAATTAGCATAGGTTAGTAGCGCGATTTACAAGTATGTGCTTTTGTATGTGCTTTAACTTACAAAGCGCATACTTGTAAAGCGCGTCACTAACCTATGCTAAGTTGTAAAGCGAGGTCCACCCTGCCTACCGGCGGAGGGGGTGCGGGAGGGGGGCCGAAGGCCCCCCTTGCACCTCCACCGCGTGTGTGTGTGTGTGTGTGTGTGTGTGTACACCATGTGGCTGCGACATATTCATCATCGAAAATCAAGCGATATGCATTAAATAATTTCTAATTTTAAATTATTTCTATAAATTCTCAAGTAAATTCGCTTTGTGAGCATATCAAGTTATGTAGAACGCATTGTGGACGTTTCTCAAATGCACATATCGCGATGTGGATAATAAAAACGTCCACACACCGGGAAAATATCTCATTTTGGTATTTGGATGATCAGCACCGTCCACAACACGTTATGGATAATTTTTTCGCTCACTGAGCGATTTCGGTGTTTTGGCGTAACATTTATATAATATTTTACCAAAGCTACATTTTTAAACTTAAGGAGATAAAAACTATGTACAAGAGTAAAGTAAATAAAAAGCTACATTATGTTAACAATAAAAACTTAATTTAGTAAAAGAAATCTTGATTTTATTTCTTAACAGTCACACAGTCCGAATTAAGCCACACCTAGGATTGACTAGTCAAAGTCCGAAGTGATTTTTCTTAGTTTCTAACTTTGACCAGCCGTATTAGTTATTCCTAGGATTGACTAGTCAAAGTCCGAAGTGATTTTCCTTAGTTTCTAACTTTGACCAGCTGTATTAGTTATTCCTAGGATTGACTAGTCAAAAGCCGAAACGCAAAACTTATTTCGGGCTTTGATCAAGACGCTTGGTCGTTCCCTAGAATTGACCAGTCAATCCTAGGAATGCCCGCGTTTCGGGCTTTGACCATAACATATATATATATATATATATATACATATATATCGATGAGTTGATTCAACTTGAACTCTGACGATTACAACGCTTGTCTAGCGTTACAACAGTAACTTAGTTTATATGACATATTAACATAGATATATTGTTTACGAGAGTTTCTTTGCTTACGACCACGATCGCAACGTTACGATAGATGTAGGCGCACCTTTAGGTGTGAGGAATATCTCCCTAAATTTTGGCCGTACCTTTTTAGAACACCCCGTATACTTATATATGTATATGATAATCTTACCACAATTTTCGTAAATCACACGTTAAGATTTTCATGCAATCACGATAACTTGATGTTTAATCGAGCTGTTAAAATATAAATTTCCAATTAATTAAGGATAAAGTTCCGAAAAGCCCATACCTCCGATCGTTCTGAAATTTTGTATACTATTATATTTTGATATGCTAATTATGAATATGTCAATGAAAATTGGCGCAAAGGTCATTTTCTAGGTAAAAATAAAAAAAAAATTTTTTTGCATATTTTTTAATTATCTAAATAAATATACATTTTAGTACAAAAAGTTTCAAATAAAAATTGCACGTCTCTTAAAAGCGCAACTTTTATATTCTATACGCTATTACTATAAAAGCAGTACTTAACAAGAAAAATACAAATGAACATTCAATTCCATTCACCTGACATGTAAAATCTGTATATCTATTAAATCTTTGCCTTACTAAAGTGATGAGTCTACCATATACTAAAAATATTGATACTGAAAAGATTAGCAAGACCCCGTACGCAAGGTAGGACGTTTCATTCACCTGACACATAAAATTTGTATATCTATTAAATCTTCGCCTTACTAAAGTGATGAGTCTACCATATACTAAAAATAGATACAGAAAAGATTAGCAAGACCCCTACGCAAGGTAGGGCGTTGCCCCTCTCCTCACAACCACCCAGTCTGCCAACGCCTGTTTCACGACAGTTTTTTCTACCAAATTAAGTCTTATTGTTTTCGTAATGAATGTTGTTTTTGCAATAGAAAAGTGTTATATCAAAATCGGGGGGGCTCCGCCCCCCCGAACCCCCCTGGCCGGGGGCTTCGCCCCCTGGACCCCCTTTCGGGGGGCTCCGCCCCCCTACTCCCGCCGGGGGGCTTCGCCCCCCTGGACCCCTCATTGGGAGTTTCACTTACAAACTACGTGCTAAGTTGTAAAGCGAGGTCCATCCCGTACCGGGATTTCTAAATAATATAAAACAAAATGATTTTTTGTTACCTCGCTTTTTCTCACATTTTTCTCGTTAAGTACTGCTTTTACAGTAATAGCGTATAGAATATAAAAGTTGCGTTTTTAAGAGACGTACAATTTTTATTTGAAACTTTTTGTACTAAAATGTATATTTATTTAGATAATTAAATGCATAAAAATTTTTTTTTATTTTTACCTAGAAAATGACCTTTGCGCCAATTTTCATTGACATATTCATAATTAGCATATCAAAATATAATAGTATACAAAATTTCAGAACGATCAGAGGTATGGGCTTTTCGGAACTACAGCCTTAATTAAAATTATTATTCGAATTAATAAAATCATCAAATTTTTATTATATAATTCTTAATTGTATAATACATATGTATGTACATATATCTACATAAATATGTACGTATACACGTACATACATATATAATTACATTAATGTAATCAATGTCAATATAATTAACTTATAACTTATTTACTTCCATTTTCGTGAAGATCTCTCTCTTTATGTATAATATAGTCTGTTCTTTTTCGAAGAATTTCCTAAACTGGTGTACATTGATGCAATAAGTTAGATGTTAGAGTGAAACAAAATATACTAGTCTCACTCTAACTTATTGCACTAGTGTGCACCAGTTCAGGGTAAGTATTGTGGAACTTTTCGAAATGGATTCCAATCGCAATTGTTTCCTAGATTTCTATTGTGTTTTCTAGGGAAAACGGAATAATTCCGATTGGAATCCATTCCGAAAAGTTCCATAATACGTGCCCAGGAAGTTCTTCGAAAAAGAACAAACCTATAGTTTTCACATTTTTTGACACACAGATGTCTATAAGGTAACCAAAATCAGAATCACGATAACTAATTGTTATTTGTGATTTGTCGAAACATGATTCTCGCACTCTCGCAGCACGAAACGAGAGAAACAATCAGCATTGCGGAAAAAGAACAAATGAATTTGATTCAATTTAATATGGCTTTTTAAACAGTAGATATACTTTTATGCAAATATAATGAAGTCTATTGATTGATATAAAGAAAACTCATAAGTTTTAATTCATTAAAAAATGCAGTTGTCCATTATGCGTGTGCAAACATATGCAGTTGTCCATACATATACTTGTGCAAATGCATATTTCTAAAAAAAATGCAATTATAAGTTTTTCAATATTCTTGTATTTCTTATTTTTATAATTTTAATACTTTTATTATATATAGGTACAGAATGAAGCGAGAATGAAAATTGAATCTGATAGAAAAATATTATGGTTCCACTTATTAAAAAATATCGCTGATATTACGTAAAAAGCTTGCTTTTTATTTAAAAAAATTTGTTATATACGTTATATTTACTTTTTACATTATGAAACCTGTTGTATACGTTATATATTTTTTTTTTACAATTATATACTGTGATTTTTTTCATATTAAAAATTCTTTATTTTCAGTATATTTGAGGACTCGGCATTTTCTCCAAATCCTGTACGTACGACAATTTTAATTTCAAACATTATTCCTCATTTCAGTATCGATTTGTGTCCTGAGGAAGGAGGTGGCTCGATCGAACTTATACCCAACGGTCGCGACGTGGAAGTAACTGCGAGCAACGTATATGATTATGTACGCAAATACGCAGAAGTTCGTATGATCAAGGTGCAAGAGAAAGCTTTGCATTCTATGCGCGAGGGAGTTTTTGACGTCCTTCCCGAAGGAGCACTCGATGGTTTGACCTCGGAAGACTTGAGACTCCTTCTGAACGGAGTCGGCGACATCAACGTGTCGGTTCTAATATCGTATACGTCATTCAATGACGAATCTGGCGAATCGACAGAAAGACTAGTTAAATTTAAACGCTGGTTATGGTCCATCGTTGAAAAGATGTCACACGTAGAAAGGCAAGACTTGGTGAGGATTTTTTGAAGACCGCTTACTCCTCAGTCCTTCGAAAACATGTTAACTTTTGTAAGCCGGCAATTCGACTTACCACTTACGCTTACACTTATCGCAGGTATATTTCTGGACTGGCTCTCCCGCACTACCAGCGAGCGAGGATGGTTTTCAACCGATGCCGACCGTGACGATTCGGCCGGCGGACGACGCGCATCTACCAACCGCAAATACATGTATCTCCCGATTATACGTTCCACTGTACAGCTCCCGTCACGTCTTGCGACACAAACTACTTCTCGCTATTAAATCAAAGAACTTCGGATTTGTATGAACTTAATTCTGTGACTATGCTTGTACGTGTACAAGATTGAGTCACATTATTGTTAGTGATATAAAACTCGAAGTTGTAAGTTGTTATTTTTTTTTCCCTTAGACACAATTTTTAACATTTATAAATTTATAAGGTGTAATTATGGATTATGATTTTCTTGATCCTGAAAAAAATTTTCATCTTTGTAAAGCTTTATGTTATATAAAGTGTCATACTTAGTCCTCCCTTTCTCCCTTCCACTTCCCCCCTCTCTCTCTCTCCCTCCCCCCTTCCTACCACCCTCTTTCTCTCTCGCAACAAATAAAATTTTTAAAAGCATACAGTGTGTGTGTGTGTGCGTGAAATTTTACTTGCCTATTTTAAATCTTAGTTTACACAACTGTTTGAATAGATTTAACGATAGCTTAATTAATTTCTTTCACGTAATCTCGACTGCATCTTGGATGTAACATCTAAGATATTTAATTTAAGATATGTACGATATATCGTATCTCTTAAAGCCCCTGCCTACTCGCCGCCTATATGCCCTCTATCCTTGTTTGATGACAGAAGCGAGAAGTCGCATGCCAAAAATTTTTGCAGTATACGTTGAAATAAAAAGATATATCCATAAAATGCAATTGTAATTGATTCAGCACGTTTGTAAAATATACCGAACACTTTCCTTTGGCTTTAATAATCCATTAAATAGCCGCAAAAGTAACGTGACATGCAATCTATCTTCTTAACCTGTCTTTTTTCATTTTTTATTTTACAGACATTATTTAAACAAAAGAAAAATGCTCGGTATATTTTACAAATGTGCTAAATCGATTACAATTTCGTTTTATGGATATATCTTTTTACTTCAACGTAAAACCGCAAGAATTTTTGGCATGCAATTTCTCGCTCCTGGACGTCATTAACGATAGAAGGGCGAGTAGGCAGGAGCCTTAAGGCTCCTGGGTACTCGCCGCGACCATGTTGGAGTCGTGACGTCAGTTCTTGCACTTTATTTCCAAATAAATGATATTTTTACAAAATAACACTACAGATCACTTCAGCACACTTCAAAAATACTCCCGACTGCATCCCTTTCCCTCAACAGTTAACAAACAGCCGTAAAATAAATGTAATACGAAGACTAAGCATGCCGGCTTATGCGTCTGCGCATAACCTTAAATGGTTAGGCTTCGTATTACATTCATTTTACGGCTGTTTAATAACTGTCGAGGGAAATGGATGCAGCCGGAGTATTTTTGAAGTGTGCTGAAGTGATCTGTAGTGTTATTTTGTGCAAATATCTTTTTATTTGGAAATAAAGTGCAAGAATGCTCAGCGTGGCATTTCCACTCATTTCTCGCTTCTGACGACACGATCTCCCATACCGCGGCGAGTATCCAGGAGCGTTAAATCGTTAAAAAAAATTACTAGAAATTTTCACAATCTTGATACAATTAAAAATTTTTATTAGGCATGTTTGAAATGTGAGATAAGGTGACGGGAAATTGCAGGTTTTCTTTATGCACACCAATAACTTTCTTGGATATTAATTCGCGTTAATGTGAATTACAATATACGTAAATAAATAGATATGGCTAATGTTAAAAACCAGTATTTTACACACGGATCAGATTATAAAATATGAAATTTGATATTTAAAAATGATAAGCATTAGCAGAATTTACCGCTAATATCTATTTCAGTCAACACAAAAAGAGGCTGGAAAATTATTAAAAGTTAAAACATCACATATAACGACGTCTCACAAAGTTGTTAAACATTAAAATCTTTGTTCATTTTGCCAAATATGTTTGATCAAATTTGTAATTTAAATTAACTAAATATTAAAACGATGGGAAAAGTAATCTAGGAATGTCAAGCTGCCTATCCTGCTGTACTGTTACTTTTTAATATTAAAAATCGTATTTTCAAAGAAATAACGTCAACTCTGTCACATTTAGCACTGCTCAGTCTTGGCACCCATATATGTTTTACCCTCTGTGTAGAACCACAACAACACAGATATCTTCAAAATGATTTATCATTTTGAAAAAAAGAAAAGGTTCGAATTTACGATTTTAAATATATTTCCTAAACGGTAAACTGAAATAGTAAAAAATAATTCATTATTTTTAGTTCACTTAAAAAAATGTGTCTAATGCTAATATATATTTATATATAATAAATCTCATTATTTATAAATTTCTAAAAATCGTAAAGTTATATACAATAATTATATTATTTACTTGACAAAGTATCGATAGAAACTTATGTACAATGGTTACCTATTGGCCACTTCCTGAATTGTTTTGGGGTAATTTTGCTGTCGACTGACTCAATTGAGCTAACGTTTCTGGAGTTGCGTGTGCTTTTAATATTGAATTTTCCGCTTCCAATTGATTGATACGATCCATAAGCTCAGCTATCTTCTCTTTCAGTACCTCGACTTCTTCTCGTACCGCGAACATTAAATGACTTTTAACCAGATCCTAGAAAAAGATTACAATGCAGTTCATCGTTGCCATCCACTCAGGTAACGAGCGATAAATGGCTATATTGAATATTGCGGCAGTTTCTTACCATAGCCTGCTCAATCTTGTTATCAATCGCCACAGCGCTCGTCCCCGACATACTGTAACGTAGATTTATATATATCATATAATTTGTGCAATAAAAAGAAAGATATATAATCTAAGGAGCGATACAAAATGTTGAAAGTTTGTTACATTCTTGTTCATGTCCGTAACTGTGTAAGGCGAGTGATAAACTTCTTTGCAATTATTGTCTATCTCGAGTACATACCTTTCGTTATCTTCGAGAGTACGATGTTCGTCGCTGCCCTGCGTAACTTCGGCCAATGACTCAAGGAGAGTCGCGTCGGCCGACTGAACAGTGGCAGCGTTAGGAACGATGCCGGAAATGGATTCTTGCTCTGGATCAGATTGGTGAAACGCGATGTTTCCCTGCTGCAGACCACCCACGACATTCTGACAACCGGCCGTCACTTGTGTGATCTGCACCGGGGCATTACCGTTGGACGTTTGCGGCTGTATCTGCTGGGTCGTAGGTGCGATCACCTGAGGTTGCACGGGTGCTCCAGAGGGATGGATTGTTGACGGCTGCTGCGACGCCCCGGCTGTCTGAGGAACCTTGTGGATATTTTGCATGCCCTGCATCCCCTGTATGGCAGTCAGTGGCTCGGAAATTTGCGTCATCTGTGGCTTTTGCGTCGGCAAGGGCTGTTGACAGGAAGCTGCTTCTGATTGATGCTGCGTGACGAGAATGTTTGGAGCCTGAGAGGTAGGAGCTGACGTTTGTTGTACTGTCGGTTGGCAGACATTCTGGACCGGCAAGGATTGATTCTGCGTGCTCACAGTTACGTAAGTTTCTTCCTTGGAGTGAGGTATACTCGGCTGAGGTGTCACTGCGCTATTGCTAGTCTGTGTTATAATGGATATAGAACCTTGGGGCATACTCTGAGGTTGTGCCAAGTTGCTGGGATGAGTGGCCTGCAAATTGGAGGGTAATGTAGAACCTTGAGCGCCTTGTGATGGCTGTGGCTGTGGCTGTTGCTGCTGTGGCTGTTGCTGTTGCTGCTGCTGCTGCTGCTGTGGCTGGGTAGCTATCGGTTGAGTCTGGGACTGAAAATATTGTGGAATTTGCTGTGCGGATGGCTGCTGCACTTTAGCCTGAGTCTGAACTTGTGTAGGATTATGCTGTACATTAACATTGGGAGGTATCGAATTATTTACCGTATAGTTTGCACTCGGTACCGATTGCGCGGCGGGATTATTCGACACAGTGATCGACGAGTGCACCGTGTCCGGGTGAGACGACACAGGTCCATTAGCGTCTGCAATACCAATCTTTTTATCGTCAGTCACTACAGATTGCTTCGCAGCTTCCGGTATAACAATCCCACTATCGGTCACCCCGTAAGATATGCACACCTCGTTCGGATCGGACACTTTCGGAGTACCGATAGCTGTCGGCTGATTAACGGATGTATGATCCAGGTAATCCATGCACGTCCAACGTCCTCTCTTAAAAGGCTCCGTGCTCTCGATTTTCACTACCTTAAATCTCTCGTTCCTGCCGTGGGAATGGACCTCGCGTAGATCGGCGTCGGCGTCCTGCTTGTCGGTAACGGACGTAATGTCCAAAGTATTGATATTGCTATCGTTCACCGAATTATTAACGTTGCCACCCTCAGAGGGTACGATGGCCAGACCATATTGCGAGCTGGTGGGAATCACCGGGGCCGTGCTGAGGGCGGCATTGCTCGTGTTAAAGAACACGTCTTCCTTGGAGAACGTATCTTCGGAGTAGCTCGGAGTCTCGATGTCGAGATCGGTGATGCGCGAGTGCTCCACAGAATTTTCCTCCGTGTGCGACTCGTCCAGATCATCATTGGAATCCTCGCCAGCGTCATTGCTCATGCGGCAGCCTACGGTGACGCTGGTTATCTGAAACGACGACGTTTTCTTCCGATTACCCTGATTGCCACTCGCAGCTTGCACGCTGCTCGGCGCGACAACCGATTGGTGATGCTTGTCTATCTCGCCCAGACGGATCGTCTCCGTGGTCGTGCGATGCACGGGATTCGATATCTTCCTACTACCATCTGACAGCCTATGCGACTTTCTGTGCACATTATCTGCCATTATTAAGAGAACTTAACATACGAGAGGCACGATTGCTGCATCCGTTCTCTCGCATGTTAGAATCAACATCGTCGTGCACGCGCTCGGAACTTCCAGATATCTTTCAGGCTCTTTCGCTCTTTCTCCCTCTTTCTTTTTCTCTCTATCTCCTTTCTCCTTTCTCCTTTCTCCTTTCTCCTTTCTCCTTATCTCGCCAACGCCAATCCGATTTCAACGCATTTCATTTCAACGCGACCGATCGCAGTCAACCGCACCACGCGCTCTCGGCTCTCGCTCCTATGGAAAATACGGAACAAGCACTCAAAGACATATCACATATTCCGTGCACCGTTGTATGTTTGTATGTTCATTGATCATTCAAAGTGTGTTCACCATTATGATTACACTAATCTCACGGGAAAGAAGCGCGTTCGCTCGAGCGATGTCCGTTCGTCCGTTCGTCCGTCCGTTGGTTCGTTCGGCCCCAGTGGCCCCACTTTCGTGAAACAATGAAGCCTTTGCTCTCGCCAATGCCCACCTACGGCACCTACTTGCGCTTGCCCGCCTGCTTGTTGTTGTCCGCTGACCCCGCTGACGACGACGACGACCGAGCGACCGGACCGGACCGACGACAATATAACAACGACAACGATCACGTCGTCACGCTACTTCTCCACCTCTTCTTTTCTATCGTGCGGCCTGTCCTCGTTCCTCCTCGCTAACAATCACGCCCTATTTAATCTCATTCGTTTAAAATTACTGTCTCGTAACACGAGGCCCATCATCCGTATCCTTTTTATTTTATATACACTTGTATAGTGAGTGGGCAGTTTAAAAATGGCTGCCGATTCATTCGCATGCAGTGAACTATATACTAGAGTCCTAAGGGCCAGCGCACGTACATTGCCGTAGCGTCTTACGCCACCTTACGTGAGAATCGCCTTACGCGACACGTAAGCCAAACGTACAACAACGCACATAGAAAAACGTAACGTAAAGTATGTTACGTTACGTTTTTCTATATGCGTTGCCGTACGTTTGGCTTACGTGTCGCGTAAGGGTGCTGTCACATGGCAGTCAGAAATTCGGAAAACGGAATCTCGGAACGGACTTGTCAGTCCGAAATTTTTGTGACTGGGCTCCCCATGGACTGATATTTCCGGAATAAGTAAAAATTGAAAAAATTATTTTTATTGTTTTAGAAGAAAAAAGATACTTACTGTAGTAGTAGAGTCTATTAAAAAATAAAGCTTCGACGTATTTTTTATTATACTCTAAAATTATATAGAAATTTCTTTAATTTAAAAATATGTTAAGGTTAGAATGCCATTTAGTTTTCCGTAAAAGTCGTTCCATGGGGAGCCCGGCCCTTGAAAAATCGCACCGATCGAGCTGACTCTGATTGGTTGACCCCCTCTCCGTTACTTTTCCGAGATTCCGTTTTCCGAATTTCTGACTGCCATGTGACAGCACCCTAAGGCGATTCTCACGTAAGGTGGCGTAAGACGCTACGGTAGGGACTTTCTAGTAAGGGATGCAGTCCCATGCACAGCGAAAAATCGGAAACGACAAAAAGGGAACCGCAAAATGGAAATAGAGCATGCGCAGCTGCACAGCGCGTCGTCTGCTTATTCCGTTACTTTTTTTCAACTTCAGGCGTCCCATGCAAGCTAAAAAATAGGAAAATTGAAGAAAAATCAGAACTTGTTAAAATCGGAAATGCTATTTAAAGGTAAAAAGTAATAAAATGTATTATTTATATAAAGAAAATAAATATTATTAAACATTTGTATAACAACTACACTCGAAATTACTAATTTTTCGGTTCTATGAAGAAAAATTGGTTAAAGAAAGAGGTTAGAGTATCATTCCTTGTTGAAAAAGCTGCTCCATGGGACGCCTGAAGTTGAAAAAAAGTAACGGAATAAGCAGACGACGCGCTGTGCAGCTGCGCATGCTCTATTTCCATTTTGCGGTTCCCTTTTTGTCGTTTCCGATTTTTCGCTGTGCATGGGACTGCACCCTAAGGGATGAGCAAACAGGTCAACAGGCTGCGGATTGGTCGCCGCCATTCGAGGGTCACTTTCGTGTTTCAAAACGGGCGCGCTAAGCTTTTGTATGTATATAAGATCTGACTATAGGTCTGTTCTCTATTGCTGCACTCTGAACTAGTGCAATAAGTTAGAGTGAGACAAGTATATTTTCTTTCACTCTAACCTACTGCACCAGTCGCACTAGTTCAGCAGTGCAGCAATAGAGAACAGACCTTATGAATACCGGCCCCAGCTTTGACAGTTGCGTTCAGCTGCGAGCGCTCAATGAGTTATTTTTTTAATTATTGAATGCATCCAATGTGTGAGTCAAAAAATATATAAGACAAAAAATTCATAAAAGTAAATATTATATATATATATATACATATACATATATATATATACATATATATATATATATATATATATATATATATGTATACTATTATAAAAACAGATTACTTATCAATTCTCATTTCAGGTAATATCTTCTGATCGCCTTACATCACACATGAAATTATTCGATAAAAACTGATCGTTGTAATTGATGCACTAAAATGGGTATTATATTAGAATATTATTATAATGTCATTTATATTAAAACAATATAAGAACGGCCAATCTTTGAGTAATAATAGGTTTTTATTTAAAAATATATAAATGTTTACAATAGCATCGCAATTTATGAAATGTGTCAAATCGACTGAAAAACTTAATTACAAAAAGAAAATGACCGTATCAATACAGTGACATAAGACAGATCATTAAAATTAATTTTATAACTTTCATTGACCAACTCTGCCAGCAAATCCACAAAACATTAGGAGGATATTAAAATTGGAGAAATTTGAGTTCTTATATCACCATATTAACCAGAAAATCCATTCTTCAATTACTTCCGGGAGATGAAAATTGAAGGCAAATCGTTGCGTCAACAACGTTTCAGGACGACACGAGACACATCCGTGTACGTCCGTGCAAGATCGTGGACTCTGAATATTCTGAAACACGAAAATTGAAGTGTGATCATCGGCAATGCCTTCGATGCGATCGATCCAAAC
The DNA here is from genome assembly GCA_035220615.1 of Leptothorax acervorum. Classification (NCBI taxonomy): domain Eukaryota; kingdom Metazoa; phylum Arthropoda; class Insecta; order Hymenoptera; family Formicidae; genus Leptothorax; species Leptothorax acervorum. The sequence continues at coordinate 37,483 of JASTWQ010000356.1, read as the reverse complement.
TTCGACGTTCTCTCCCTCAGAACCTCCAAAAACAGGGATCTGTGATGATAGGAACTTGGATGCGTTTGTTGTTATAGACGAAAATTTGGACGTCTGTGAATTGAAACTTCGAGGAGTGTCACCCGCCGGATCACGACGATGACCATCTTTCTATACGGGAGAGTAATCTGTCTACCATCTCCTGATGATGTCTGTCTCGCTCTTGTTGCTGGTGATTCTGATCTTGCTGCAATTGGACTTGATTGGCAACCAGGGTGCATAATACTGAGATATCACTGTCTCTAGAGAACTCGAGGCCGAATTTGAAGCCTGAGGTGTGGCTGGTTGCGTTAGAGGCATACTTTCTTCCCTCTGTACTGACGGGGTTGTCTCTGTTGCGGATGGTGCAGGGGAACCGGAACCTTCCTCTATTTCCTGTACGGTTTCCTCCTCACGACGTTTATTTTTCTCCTCACGACGTTTGCTTCTTTCAATTACGTTGATGAGCACGTCGATGCATCTCGATTTTTCGTTCGGTACATTACGGACACTGAGATTCCGCAATTTCTCTTGTAACTTGTCCAACGGGAATGCCTCTAGTTGTTCGCGTGTAACCATCTTGAATTTTGAAACTTGCGGTTATTTTCAAACAAGCACGAGTATGGCGACGGAAAGTTCCAATCACGCATTGAACTATATACCATACTCATTGAACTATATACCATACTGGAACGCGCACGGCCATACCCCCTCCACTGTTACCGCGGCCACTAAGAGATAGTTGAAATGCGACGAAGCTGTCTCTTTCTCTGTGAACTACCATAACTGAAAACATCGTCCTGCAACGAACGACCGCCGCGACCGGTACGCACATCACACATGTACGCACCGGTATGATTCTACTGTCGCAATTGTCGCAAAATCTTCAATGTTCTTTACAAATATAAAACATTGTTTAGTCTATACGCCAGGTCGAAATAACCTCTTTACAGATAAATGGTTTTAGAACGGGTAGTACGTCAGTTCACGTGGTCGACACAGTTAGTTAGACAAGAACAACATCGTCGCATTTCAACTATCCCACTCCCACAATCTTGGCCGCCAATGAACAGAGGCGTGCGCGTTCCAGTATGGTATATAGTTCAATGACCATACTGGAACGCGCACGCCTCTGTTCATTGGCGGCCAAGATTGTGGGAGTGGGATAGTTGAAATGCGACGATGTTGTTCTTGTCTAACTAACTGTGTCGACCACGTGAACTGACGTACTACCCGTTCTAAAACCATTTATCTGTAAAGAGGTTATTTCGACCTGGCGTATAGACTAAACAATGTTTTATATTTGTAAAGAACATTGAAGATTTTGCGACAATTGCGACGTAGAATCATACCGGTGCGTACATGTGTGATGTGCGTACCGGTCGCGGCGGTCGTTCGTTGCAGGACGATGTTTTCAGTTATGGTAGTTCACAGAGAAAGAGACAGCTTCGTCGCATTTCAACTATCTCTTAGTGGCCGCGGTAACAGTGGAGGGGGTATGGCCGTGCGCGTTCCAGTATGGTATATAGTTCAATACAATCACGCGACGACCGGTACGAACCACGGTCTTCTACTCAGGGGCCCAATTCTGTACACGATACCGACAACTATCGGTGTCGTTGCGCAGCTTTTATACGATACGAAAAACCTGCGCAACGACACCGATAGTTGTCGGTATCGTGTACAGAATTGGGCCCCAGGTCTGGAAACTCGCACCATTTTATGGTGGTGGGGGTGTCTCGCTTAACGTCCACGTTTTCGGTAGTTTGCTCCGGTGTCGTGTCGATCGAAAAGTCGTCTAGAGACCCTGTAATAAGAGTCTGGCCATAAGCGATTTTGTCAAAATCCTGCGAGAGAAAATGTATATCCGTTTCTCTCGCAGGATTTTGACAAAATCGCTTATGGCCAGACTCTTATTACAGGGTCTCTAGACGACTTTTCGATCGACACGACACCGGAGCGAACTACCGAAAACGTGAACGTTAAGCGAGACACCCCCACCACTGGAGTTTCCAGACCTGAGTAGAAGACCGTGGTACGAACACGCGCACTAATATGGCGGTGGAAAATATGGCGGCGAAAAATTCCGACCACTCGGTGAGCCTGTACGAGCGCGTTCACCAATATGGCGGCTTTTCGCGGGCGATCCAAAATGTTCTGGAATGTCTTGTCGTGCACAAAAAGACAATGACGTCGTTGCACATTAACGAGGAAATGACGAATTTCACTCGTGTTAAACCGGAACCGTAACCGGAAACCGGGCGAACTGTATATATCGCGCACAGAAAGACGAAGACGCCGTTGCGCGTTGACGAGGAAACAATGATTTCACTCGTATTAAACCGGGACCGTTACCGGAAACCGGGTGAACTGAATATGTCGCGCACAAAAAGACGAAGACGCCGTTGCGCGTTAGCGAGGGAATGGCGTATTCCACTCGTGACGAACCAGGCCCGTTACCGAGAACCGGGTGAACCGAATATATCACGCACGAAAAGACGATGACGCCGTTGCGTGAATGTCCGGGTAATAATGCGCACAGAAAGACGATGTCGCCGTTACACGAAAGTCCGTAGATATCGCGCACTGAAAGACGACACGCCGTTGCGCGTAACGAGGGAATGGCGAATTCCTCTCGATGCAAAACCGGAACCGAAATGGGATGCCGGGTTAACGAACCCTGGCGGAAGAAATTCTACAACTTTTTATATTATGTAACAACTCCGCCAAACTACAACCAATTACGAAAAAAAATACGCGGAAACTACAACTAAAGCAGAGATACTACACGGAAAGAAGAAGTTTTAATGCTAAACAATGCTAAGATTACAACTAATCACGAGAAAATGCGCGAGTTCGAAAACTTTCTTATTGTTTGTAGATGAGCATAACAAATTCTCCAACATTTTATGTAACAACTCCGCCAAACTACAACTAACTACGACAAAAAATCCGCGAAAACTACAACTAAATTAGAGATGCAACGCGAAAAGAAGTTTTAATGCCAAACTACGCTAAAATTGCAACTATTCACGAGAAAATGCGCGGTTTGGCACACTTTCTTAATTTGTTGTAGACAAGCATACAAATATTTTTTTATTACGCGTAGAAACTTGTCGTTACGCATAATTTCTACGTTTTTCTACGTCTAATTACAACTTATCTGGCAATTATTACATGCGCTCAAACAGGATAATTTTAATTTAAGATTTAAAGACATGATATTGTTTCACATTTATATACTTAAAAAACATCTTACTTTGCAAAATATAGTTTTATATATTTATATCATCGCAGCAATGTTGCTAGCGAAAATATGTCTCGTGGATTCATGATTTTGCTTCGCCTGGACCTGCTTATATTCGCCTTCAACTGAAATTTACTTACGAGTTAATCACACCATTATTCGCCACCTATCGGTGTCATTGCAAGCTACCACGGAAAGATGCGCTACTGTGCATCTTTCTGAAAATATCTCAGGAAATTCTTAACAAAAGAGAGTTGCATTATAATGTTTTGAAAACGTCTCGACAAGGGCTAAAAGAATATGCAATAAAACTATTTTTTATTTAACCCCCTATGGGGTTTTATTTAAAAAGTTTAAGGTGTTCTTGATCAAGAGCACCTTAAGGCTCCTGTTCACTCACTGCAGCCATCTTGGATTGATGACGTCAGAAGCGAGAAAAATATAAAAATTCTTGCGACGTACATTCAAATAAAATTGTTTTTCAATAAGATAGCATTTTGTAATCGATAGAATAGAGTTGTAAAATATACCGAAAACACTCCTTTAATCCACATATGTCGAATTGAATTGTGCTAATCAAGGATGAAAACTAGCCGTTTGACAGCTGCCGAATTGAAATAAATATTTATTTTTACATATTAAATTATAACCAAATGGGAATCTTCGGTATATTTTAACACTACAACAATTGCTTAAAATATAAAAACACTGCACTAAAACGAAAAATAACGTTGTAAATCGCAAGAATTATTTAGCTTTTTAACGTCATTTTTCACGCCTTTTAGTTCATAATTTTGCCAGGTGTGACGCTGTGTGTACTGTCAACGCGGACTTGGCAATCGAGCCAGCAGGAGCCTTAATAAGTTCTGAATCTTAATTTAAATTAAATTCAAATAAGACCTTTATATGTTTTTAATAAGTATAAGGCGCCCCAGTGAGATATTAATGGTTTATTAGTTGATTATTAGACGTTTATAAAATATGAATTTATGCATACATCGGTACATATATGTTTGTATTTTCGCGGATGTCGCGATTTTGCTTTGCCGGACTCCGGAGACCTAGCTGCTTATATTCGCTTCTAACTGAAATTTACTTACGAGTTTAGTTTTACCATTATGCGCCTCCTAGCGGCGTCGTTGAAAACTAGCATGGAAAGATGCGCTACGTGCATCTTTCTTAAAATATCAGGAAATTCTTAACGAAAGAGAGTTGCATTATAGTGTTTTGAAAACGTCTCGACAAGGGCTACAAGAATATGTAATAAAAAGTAAGAGGGTTTCATTTAAAAAATTGAAGGTAACTTTCATGTGACCTTCAAACAACTGTCTAAGGTCAAATCATTGCCACCATCTTATGTCCCCCTTTAGACCATACAACTTTTATCTGAAACATTTTTCCGTATCTTCCATATTTTTTGAGATATTTGCCTGCGTTGATTAAAATGACATCCTATATATAGATATACCCTTTATGTAAAACCATATTATGTATCTCTGCTCCTGTACGGTAAAAATGAATGAAATTTTTATGTTACACTTCTATGACATAGAGAATTGCAATCACGGTTTTTTATTCTTTGTTTTTTTCCAATTTTTAAATAATTTATTTAAACAATATTAAGTATAAAAATTGGACAAAATTGCGATTTTACGCTTTCTCTGGTCGCAATGATAACACGTTATTTATGAATAATTTCTAAGACTAGTTTCACACTGTTTAATCATGAAAACAAAATTCTATATACAGGGTGAGTCATTTTAATCTATAAACGCTAATATCTCGAAAAATATGGAAGATACGGAAAAATGTTTCAGACAAAAGTTGTATGGTATAAAGGGGGACATAAGATGGTGGCAATGATTTGACTTTGGATGGTCGTTTGAAGCTCACGTGAACGTCACCTTCAATTTCTTAAATAAAACCCCCTATATTGTAGTATATTGTTTGAAAGGGCATAAAATAAGAAAAATTTTGGCGCAAACCAGAGGTCGATACGTTGACCCGTTCGGGAGTTATTTAGGGTCAAAAATTGACTTTTTCCAAATTTGACTTTAAATAACTCCCGAACGGATCAACGTATCGATCTCTGGTTTGCGCTAAAATTTTTCTTATTTTATGCCCTTTTAAATGATATACTACAATATTGGGGAGGTTCCATTTCAAATTTTTGAGTTGCAGTCCCCTGGGACACTAAAAAATTTTAAGTAAAACCCCCATATTGTAGTATACCATTTGAAAGGGCATAAAATAAGAAAAATTTTGGCGCAAACCAGAGGTCGGTACGTTGATCCGTTCGGGAGTTATTTAAAGTCAAATTTGGGAAAAGTCAATTTTTGACCCTAAATAACTTCCGAACGGGTCAACGTATCGACCTCTGGTTTGCGCCAAAATTTTTCTTATTTTATGCCCTTTCAAACGATATACTACAATATAGGGGGTTCCATTTAAGAAATTGAAGGTGACGTTCACGTGAGCTTCAAACGACCATCCAAAGTCAAATCATTGCCACCATCTTATGTCCCCCTTTAAACCATACAACTTTTGTCTGAAACATTTTTCCGTATCTTCCATATTTTTCGAGATATTAGCGTTTATAGATTGAAATGACTCACCCTGTATATAGGACATTGCACCAACCTCCTTAAATCACAAATCGGAATGCTTTCTTGATAAAAAAAACTTCAATGCATCATAGCAATAACTAACGCAGTGACAATAAACTAATTCTTTTACATAATTTTGCATAAATTAATAATTTTTGCTACAAAACATTTTTTCTGAATAATTATGAAAGAATCACATAAGTAAATCTTATATCTGTATAAAAAAATAGATTATGTAAAAACATAAAATATGCTCAGTAAGAAACTTTACTTCAAAAAGAAGATAAGTAAACTTCTGATAAAATTAACGGAATGCAAAGAAAAGAAAGAAAGAATTAAAAAGAATCCTCCTTTTTTATGTTATTACTGATTAAATAAATAATTTTAATTTACTTTTACACAAATGACAATATCTTGGCGGTTGTCATAGCCTCTTATAGATTTTTTTATCTAAATCTTATTGATTATATATATTGATTTTTTAATAATATTGTTTTTATTTATTTTTTTTACACACATTCATTTGCACTTAAATTATTTTTAATATATTAATTTTATCTTTGTTCCTTATTCGTTGAAGACTAATTAAACATTAACGTTCACAAGTCATTGTGTATTTATTGTCTTTAATATAAATAATTGTAAATAAATTTTAAATGATAAACACCTCTTTTTTTGCTCGTATCTTTTAGTCTTGGTTTTTCTTTGGTTTTTGTTTATACATACAATTGTTGAATACAATTAATTACAATTTATACATGTAATTATCTTCTACATATTACATTATACATGTAATTATCTTCTCTTCCATGTCTATTTTTATTCAATGACACATCTTAACGAAAAGATTTTTGTGCAGCTTTTGACATATGACTCTTTCTGTCAAAATATTCATATCTCGCAGATGTTCACGTAAGAGCGATAGCTCCATGCTTGTCTATAGGTAGGACATCTTATTATATCCATTATATATTGTTTTATAAATGCGATCGCCTACTAATTGTATTCGCGTTACCGATCTTTTGTAGACACTTGAGAAGGACCCAATCCCCCGGGTCGAAACGTCGTGATTAAACGATAATTTACCACTTGCCAATTGCGTCATTAAATAAAAATTTTTTTGTTTAATTACAATTTGTTAAACAAACGAGCGGTATCTATATATTCTTTTATTATATTAGTGTTTTTTGACACATATATATTTAAAATGATGAAAAAGCCAATGACCTACATAACTATAACTGAAATTATAATATATGTACATGACAGTAAAACATAATAAACAGAGATTTGTGGTTGATAATAACAAAAATAGATTCAATAATAAACCTATAATCTAATAGACTACAACGCAAGACTAACATAACTCACAGTTTATTGAAATCTTATGCGTTTCAATTTTTGATTAAATATGAATATATGATAGGTCAATGGGAAACACTTTCAATTAAATAAAAACTTAATTTGGGTGTTAATTAAAATCTTATTTGTTCCAAATATAAGTAAAATTTAAACTCAGGTTGGTTAGATGCTTATTAAATATTAATATGATCCATATATGCGCCTGGACAAGTTAAATCAAATAGCAAGATCTTATTTAAATTTAATTTCGATCCATATTTGGAACATATTTAAATTTAATTACTTTTATATTTAATATTTGGTTTTTATTTGAGTTTAATTTTGTTCATATAAATGACTAATATGAACCATATTTAAAACATATTTAACTTTTTTTCGCGGGAGATAAGTCTGACATAGTCATGTGTTTATTGCGTTTACAGTTTCTAATATTTATTGTGAAATGCTCAATACTGATTTGTTAAGGTATACCCAGACAAATTTGCATAGCGCATAAACATAAGCATAAGAAAGTTGATTGGTCCATATACATCAAGTGCATAAGTCCATATACGAGTGCCGGACCAATTTATTTCCTTATGCATATGTTTATGCGCCTATGCAAGTTTGTCTGGGTATACCTTTAATATTACGTTATAAAATTAACGTTTGTACATTGTTATGCAACGGTATAGAGTTATGTCTAATAATATTTCCTGTAAAACTGTTTCCGTATCAATTGTATGATTAAACTGTTGATTACAAACGGTTTGTCATTTGGTACACTGCGTTGCAAAATCTCGATTAAATTTTAACAATAATTGGATGATTATTGTATGTATGTAATAAAATTGTATACTTGTACAATGATTTTAATAAAATATTTTAATTAAAAGTAAATATTTAATAAAACTTAATTTTTATAGTATTTTTATACATAGTATTTTGTTATTAGATATATATATCTCTTTTTGTCTTTTCGATTGTATCAATTGCCTTTCAAATTAGAGCCCGCGCACAACCAGCAATATGGCGATCTATTGGTCATCAGATCAAAAGGTGCCGACAGCGAGTAAAGCCGTTGAGCCTACTGTTCTTTCTCTTTCATACTGTGGCCGTACGCTGACTCCATGAGACTTCACCCTATATATATTTCAGTGATAGGAGTCTGTCATATAGACATGGCAGTTACTAAACTTGTGATTTGTCTCGTGATTGAAATGATTTAGAACAAAAACGTGTTTTGCCACACTAAAATGGCTCTCTTGAATTATTTCTATAAAATTCAAATAATAATCGGATATTATTACTTGTATATAAATGCCGAGAAGGATAATGCATGCTGTCAATGCACGAGCAAATTAAATCGACAGTCAATTTTCCATCCCCGGGAAGAATATTGTATTGTGAATAATGTTAAATTCAACGCAACTATAAGCGTACAAGAGGAGAAAATGAAAAAAATGGTCAAAATCAACGCTGGTACATATTTCATAGGAACGAACAATCCAATTTTTTCAGCAGATGGAGAAGCACCAAAACGCGAAGTAGTATTAAATAATTTTTACATAGACAAATTTGAAGTGAGTAATAAAGAATTTATGGCTTTTATAAACGCCACTGGATATGTGACCGAAGCGGAAAACTTTGGGGATTCCTTTGTCTTCGAAGGCCTTTTGACACAAAGCACAAAGGATAAAATCCATAAGGCAGTTGCACAAGCTCCTTGGTGGTTACCTGTAAAACAAGCCTCATGGCAACATCCAGAAGGTTCAAATTCAAATATTAGTTGTACGTATAAAAATGGAAAAAAATTGAATATTTTATATATGAGATATATTTATTATAACAAGTTTTATAAAACTGTTTTCTTTAAATCGTCAAATTAATTAGAAGGTATTTAGTCAGAATGGATCATCCTGTTGTTCATGTCTCCTGGTTCGATGCAGTTGCTTACTGCAGTTGGATGGGAAAGAGATTGCCAACTGAAGCGGAATGGGAAGTTGCGTGCCGTGGTGGACTCTCTGATAGACTCTATCCTTGGGGAAACAAATTAATGCCGAACAATCAGCATAAGTAAGTTACACTTATATTTATAGAACTTAATTTTCTATAATTGTATTATTTCTGCTATTATAAAGGGTGCGCCCGGGTTAAACGGCCAAACTTGAAATATGAATTTAGGATCACAAAACAAGAAAAATTTTTCTCCGTAAGTATGCAAACGCTTTGTTCAAGAGATATTGACTTCTAAAGTTACAGAATTAGAAAAAAATAATTTCGAAATAATATAAGTTTATCCTTTTAATTATCGTCTTTGCTGCTTAACAGTAATTAAAATTTACAGTAACCAAAATTAATAGCGTTTTCGACTGGATGGAACCCAATCCGGGTTCAACCGGGTTACAAGCGAAATCGAGCATCTATAATTGGTCAACGCGGGTTAATCTACCAATAGGTGCTCGATTTTGCTTGTGACTGGGTTAACTTGGATTGGGTTCCATCCCCAGTCGAAAACGCCATAAAATTATTATTTTTTTTTGCTGCTATAAACATTAATCAAAATTAAAATAATTATTCGCTTTACTGCTTAATTAACAGTAAGCAAAATTAAAATATAATTATTCTCTTTACTGCTTTACAGTAAAGAAAATAATTATTTTAATTACAATAATCAAAACTTAAGTAATAAATCTTATTCAAAATAATTTAACACCAATAGATTTTTTTAAAATAAAGTGTACTCAAGCAAAAAGTGTATGAAATGTCTGATGTTAATAATAACCTTCAATCATTAAAACGGAGGATAGTGCAAGCATGTGAGGAAATAACAGATGCACAATGTCGGTCAGCCACTCGTTCTCTCACCGATAGATGCAACGCTTGTCTCCGGGCGTCCGGGCTGGAAGCCATTATTTTGAACAAAATATTTAATACTTAGGGCCAATCAAAATTTATAAGAACCAGTAACACCATCTCCGATTAACGTGATCCTCCGATTAAACTCACTCTTCGTCTCTTTCTAACTGGCCAGTTAGAAAGAGACGAAGAGTGAGTTTAATCGAAGGATCACGTTAATCGGAGATGGTGTTACTGGCCCTTATAAATTTTGATTACTGTAGAGCACTAAAGAGGATAATTATTTTTATTTTAATTACTGTTAAGCAAAGAGGATAATTATTTTAATTTTATTACTGTTTAGCAGTAAAGAGGATAAACCCTATATTATTTCGGAATTATTTATTCCTAATTCTGTAACTTCAGAAGTCAATATCTCTTGAACGAAGAATTTGCAAGCATATCTCCAGAGGAAAATTTTTCTTGTTTTGAGATCTTAAATTCATATTTCAAGTTTAACCATTTAACCCGAGAACACCCTAATATACAGGGTGTCCCACAACTACCGCATTAACTCTTAAGGACGTACTCTTGAGCTAATTTAGAGACAAAAATTCTAATAAATAAGTACGAAAATGTCGAGACTGCTACAGTGTTTAAACGGAAAAGATTTAAAGTTCACTAACAATAAGTGTGCTTATCGAAATTTTACGCGCTCAGGGACGTCGCATGTCAAAACAGCTCTTCCACACTTTACTCAACTCGATAGAAATATTTGAAATTATTATTCACTTTATTTCTTTGTACACTGTTCGCAAGACCAACAAATATCGGGATGACAATTTGGCAGCCTCGACATTTTCGTATTAGAATTTTTGTCTCTAAATTAGCTCAAGAATACGTCCTTAAGAGTTAATGCGGTAGTTGTGGGACACCCGGTATATGTGTATTATACAATACTGGTTATAATATTATAATACAAATTTATATTTTATCATTATGTTGTAGAGCCAATATTTGGCAAGGAAATTTTCCTACAGAGAACACCGAAGAAGATGGATACAAAGGCACGTCACCAGTTACATTTTTTTCGCAAAATAAATATGGTTTACATAATATGGTTGGAAATGTTTGGGAATGGACAGCAGATTGGTGGATAACAAAGCACTCACATGATCGACAAACAAATCCAGTAAGCATTTATTTAAGTAAAAGGAGGAGGGTCAATAAAGGTGTGTTTTGACCCCCACAGAATTTTCAAAAAAAAATTTTTTCTATTGTATGATTATATATATTTAAAATATGTCAAAGACAACCATTAAGTAAGGAAAAAAATCTCAATTTATAAAGCCAAAATTAATTATTAATCTAGGAATACCATTATGGTACTAAGCCCTTATTTTCACAACCAATAAATAAGCTAATAAAATATTTTTGCTTATTATACTGCTCTGCCATCATATTAACGTCATTTTAGACTGCAACATGTATCGTCGCTCTAAGGTGAAAACAGGTTAAACGATAGCAATCTTCGTCACTTAATGTACTAGAATCGTCAGTCACATATACTTTGCAAAAAAAAAAAAATCCAAGTATATATCTATATGTATTCCCATTAAAGTGAAAAAATTTATATAAAATGTGAAAAATTTTAGTAAAAAAAACTTGGCGCTGCTAAATTTTAAAATATTTGAAAGCAATAAATAACTAATTTAAAATATTAAATTAATAATTACAATGTGAATGTAGAGATACTTTCACACATTAATTTAAAGTACTTTTTCCCTTTATAGAAATTGTTTCATTAATATATATTATTTTGTTTAACAGCGCCGTTTTTTTCACTAAAATTTTTCACATTTTATATTAATTTTTTCACTTCAATGGGAATACATATAGATACATACTTGGATTTTATTTTTTCTTTTTTTTTTTGTAAAGATACTACCCCTTGGGTTTAATTTTTTTAAAAAACAATAGTTTTTTTTTCGAGATAATATATATTTAATTGGCGCAACCCTGGTGAAAATAGAAAGCCTCTCGGAGCGTCAAAGAAGCGTAAATGAAGAGATTTAACGCCTCTTTGACACTCCAATGATTTTCCATTGACTCTTTGCTGTTTCGAATACCCATACACGCTCCCCAAACGCTCCCCGAACGCTCCATAAAGTGTGTATAAAGCTTTCCGATACACTTCTCGCACACTTCACTGATTAACACTTCGTCTACGCTTCCGAAACGTTCCGTAAAGAGTGTATGGAGCTTATTGATACACTTCTCGCACACTTCACTGATTGACACTTCGTCTACGTTTCCCAAACACTCCGTAAAGAGTGTATGAAGCTTATCGATGCACTTCTCGCACACTTCACTGATTGACACTTCGTCTACGCTTCCCAAACGCTTCGTAAAGAGTATATGCAGCTTACCGATACACTTCTCGCACACTTCATCAATTTTGTAAGAAATATATATATACATGTATATTAAGCCGACCCTATTAAAAGGGTAATAATAATATAACTGACACCTTCCGTACGTCTGCTAACAATAAGTGTAACATATGTAGACAATATGAAACGTCTTCATCAATCAATGTTGTAGCACAGTGCGGAAGGTGACTGACTCAAGATCCAGGGGTTCCAGGTTCAAATCCAGCGGTGGACGTAAGCAAATTTTCTAAGTACAATATAAATTTATTTAGTTAAGCTTGGACGTAATCAAGATTTTCAGCAATAAGATAATGGTTTACGATAAGTAAATTTTATATTTTATTTTGCAGTATAAATTATAAAAGCGCGGTTCCACAACGCTCGGTTAACGCTTTTTTAACGTTTAGATGTCGCTTTCTTTACGCTCCGATGTTCCAATTTTCGCTTCTTACAGGCTTCGCTTACACTTCCGTTACACTTCTCTTACACTCGACTTACTCTCCAATTTACGCTTTACTGACGTTTCTTTTACGTTTTATTTTCACCAGATAATATATATTTAATTGGCGCAATTTGAAGATATTATTTCTTTTTTTTTGTAATAAATAATCACTTAGATTAGATAAAAAAACGCAACTTTTGTGATAAATATACTACTACTTGGGTTTTTTCGAGGTACAAGGATAGGTTTTTCAAGATACATACACCACGCGTGTACTTGGCGTCCTTTTCTTACCTTTTCGTAAAAGGTAATTATTTTGTACGGATATCACGCCTTTTTGTAGTGTTTTTTTTTAACTGCACGAAAATACAATACTAAAGTATTCTAACTTTTTAAGTAATTTATTAAAAACTTACCATGTAATTTTTACCGACTATGATAATATACTTAATAAAATCTATTAAATTTTTGCTGCTATAGAATTACCGTATTTGTAATATTTGTAATAATATTTCTGTAATTATATTACCCACTGTGATCCATATTTTTTGATGCATGGATATAAAACGCCAGAGGATGTCAATAGGTATTATTTATTTAGCATATTTTTACATGTTTACTTTGACTAATGATTATATCCTTGGAAATAGGTTGTATTATGAACCATGGAAACTCCATATGTTTGAGAATATCAAATGTGAGTAGCCGCTGTTTTTCTGTTATTTAATATTGGATTACTGCTTCCAAGGTATAATAAAGAAGCAGATGAGATGTTCACCAAACAGTTAGAGGAAATAATGATTAAAACGGAAGATGGTATGAAATTAGTGCCTGAATTTATACTCCGTCGCACCTGAGGATGTATCAGCGGAGTATGCCGAACCCGGTAGCCAAAACCGAATAGCTTTGGGTAGATGTCCATTTAAATGGCCGTAATCTCTTTATTTATATTCTAGGAAAATTGTTGCAAGAGGTAACACACTTCAAGAAAGTATGCATTAAAATGTTAATATAATGATCATATTTGCTCATATCGCTGTTGGTCGTGTAATTTATACATACACAAATACATTTAAATCTTTTATTTTTGAGTTAATTATTCTATTATATGCTAGTTATATGATAGTTATTTTGATATTTATATTTGTTTGATGAACATGATTTATTCATATTTATCAAATAAATACTATTTTTATATTATTTACAATTAAGTTAAATAAATATACATAGAGCTGAACACCTTTCTTTTATGTAGAAATCTGAAATTGGTGGTTTCTTAAGCGCTGAACAGAATGATAGTGCTGAGGCAGAAGCAGATTGTCAAGGTCAGTGGTTACGGGTTACGAAGGCGACGATTAGACGGTGTATTAAACAGAATAACCGAGATCCGTGTGTGGCAAGTACTTGAAAAGGTGAATTTATGAAACATAGAATTTATTATATCGCCTAAAATATTTATTTTGATCATCTTTTTGCCACAATTAAAAATCATTTATCTATTATAATATTGAGCATTCCATTTCCACAAAATAATTGGATAATATTACTGCATTGTTAATATTACAAAGATAAAACAGAAGAATATACCTGAACTTCCAAGAAAATAGCGTTTGCTTTATGTACTAAATGTTCAACCTCAATCAGACCACCTAAAGATGGCACAATGTTGTATTCAGTCACTAATGTTAGTACCATTAAAGCCTCAACGACAAGTTGACGATATTCCGGCTGCAGTATAGTGTTTAAAACAGTTTCTACAGCTCATGAAAATTTTAACTCGCCAGATGTCATTTCCTGTGTGAGATTTTGAGGAAATACTCTTCCTTTTAATCGCTAAACCACGGCACTGTTAAAAATTAATTAATGTTGGAATTACAATGTTGTGAAAAGCTTAGTTATTACATTTATAGATATATTATTAGATAACAACAATAAGTACAAACTCACCTTTTCAAGTACTTGCCACACACGGATCTCGGTTACTCTGTTTAATGCACCGTCTAATCGTCGCCTTCGTAACCCGTAACCACTGACCTTGACAATCTGCTTCTGCCTCAGCACTATTATTCTGTTCAGCGCTTAAGGGGTCATATCCGTTTCTCGGTTTCTGAAAAGTGGTCCAATAATTATGAGGGATTGCAAAAAAACTATTAGACCGATTAAGTTGAATCTTTTTTTTATTGCAAAAAGTATCTTGCAGGAAAGAAAACATACACTAACAATAAAAAATACCAAAAAATAGAGCGGGAGCTGTATTTACCTTTACCTTGCGAACGATATATGGTATATTGTAGCCTAAAATGACATTAATATGACGATGGAGCAGTATAATGAGCGAAAATATTTTATTAGTTCACTTATTATATAGTCAAATTTTTTTCTCACCTAATGGTTATTCTTGACATTTATAATAATTATACAATAAAAAAAAAATAATTTTTTTAAAATCCTGTAGGGACCAAAAAACGACCTTATTCGCCCTCTTTCTTTACCCACACAGCACAAAACTAAACAGAAATGTTTCAGAAACGTTTCAGTTTCCAAAAGTTTCTAAGTAACACTAAAACGTCGTTGGTATATCTAAAATACATAACATAGAAACGCAACATTTGAAACGTTTACGCGATGTTTATGAAAGGTTTTTACATACAAGTCTGAAGTCTGAAAGATGCTGAAATATTATATACAAGGTGTTTCCTTTATCTCTTACACCTCATGAAATAACTTTTTTATTTGTGATTCTTTGTGAAAGAAATGCTTTAGACAAAAGTTGTACGATTTCAAGAGGGACATAAGATGGTGGCAATAATTTGACCTTGGACAGTTGTTTGAAGGTCACATGAAAGTTACCTTCAATTTTTTAAATAAAACCCTCCTACTTTTTATTACATATTCTTGTAGCCCTTGTCGAGACGTTTTCAAAACACTATAATAAAGCTCTCTTTCGTTAAGAATTTTCTGAGATATTTCAAATTTTGTCATAATATTTTTAATTGTAAAATATGAAATATCTCATAAAGTATTCACTTTTTGATGACTTTACCTTGATACTTTTATACGTAGAATAATGAAAGGAATCAAATGATGTAAAAAAAAACAGACAAATTTATTTTAAAAAATTTGATTGCATTTTGTGCACACTTAATTTTGAAAAATTACAAATGTAATTAATATTATTATTCGATTTCTTTGATTATTCTATGTATAAAAGTATTCAGGTAAAGTCATCAAAAAGTGAATACTTTACAAGATATTTCATATTTTATATTAAAAATATTATGACAAAATTTGAAATATCTCAGTAAATTCTTAACAAAAGAGAACTTTATTATAGTGTTTTAAAAACGTCGTCACAAGGGCTAGAAGAATAAACAGTAAAAATAGGGGCTTCTATATAGAAAATTTAGATCAAATGCACCTTAAATTTTTTAAATAAAACACCATTGGGAGTTAAATAAAAAATAGTTTTTATTGCATATTTTTGTAGCCTTTGTCGAGACGTTTTCAAAACACTATAATGCAACTCTCTTTGTTAAGAATTTCCTGAGATATTTAAAGAGAGATGCACGGTGGCGCATCTTTCCATGCTAGTTCGCAGACACCGAGATAGGCGACGCATAATGGTGAGAGTAACTCGTAAGTAAGTTTCAGTTGAGAGCGAATATAAGCAGGTCCAGGCAAAGCAAAATCATGACATCCGCAAGACATATCTTTGCCAGCAACATTGCTGCGATGATATAAATATATAAGACTATATTTTCCAAAGTAAGATGTGTTTTTCAAATATTAAAAAAAATTTTCAAATGTGAAACAATATTATTTCTTCTAATCTTAAATTAAAATTATCCTATTTGAGCGCATGTAATAATTACCAGATACATGTATGTAACGTACTCAAAATGTTTTGCAAAACATCTCAGAGATATTGCAAAATGTCTAGGAGATGTCTGTGCAACCTTTCATAAACGTCCTTGTGACAAATGAGCGGACATTTTCACATATCTGAGACGTGTATGAGACATTTATGAGATCTTTTTTTGTAACGCTTTGCGAAAGTCTCTGAAAGGTATTTGTTCAGTTTTGTGCTGTGTGGGTCTTGTAACAAAGTAATATGTATTTTGTACATTACATATTAATTGTAATAAAGCGTTTTTTATTGGATATATTTTTAGATTGGTCCTTCCATTGGTAGTGATAAAGTGAAGAAAGGTGGCTCCTATTTATGTCACAGAAATTATTGCTATAGATACAGATGCGCTGCGCGTAGTCAAAACACACCCGATACATCTGCTGGAAATTTAGGTTTCAGATGCGCTGTATCAGCATAGATAAAATACTAAAGTATGAAAGCGTTAAAACTTCAAAGCGGGATATCAAGATTGGAATAATGTAAATATAAAATTTGTGTAAAAAAAATATCTCAGAAACTGTGTATACATGAAATTATAATGTACTATATTGTAGAAAAATTTTTTTAAATAAAAGATAAAAGACTACAGAAAAAAATTAAGCTTGCTATTCATATTGTTCATCGTATCAGAAGGCTGATACTGTTTATAAAATTATGCTCAATTTATCGTATTATCCGAAAAAAACCGACTAATATATAGTGCATCAACTTACTGCTTACTTTTCAAGATACTAATTGATTTATTTCGTTTTCAAGAATGTTCTGAAGTTGTCTGATTTACTAACTAAACGTGATTCTTTTTGTATACATTTTTCTTATACATATACTATATATACAGGGTGTTCGCGTATAAGTGGCCACCCCATTTTATCTCGCAAACTACAGGAAATAGACCCAACAAATATAATATCAAATTAAATGGTTTTATGTACGTGACATCTATCACACTTCAATCGCTAATGCAAGAGTCGGAATTTAGCCACACCGCAAGGCCGAAACTGAAAAGGTAGTAGAAACCGTTGTTTAACCCGTGAAACTTTGACTTAATAAAACTCGTATAATTTATAAGATAAATATGTTATATCATACATCGTTGTATTCCTTAGAAAGAACACTACAACTTTTATTATATCGAAATATTCATATTACAGTAAAAAGTAATGCATACTACTCCGTTCTCTAACATGGATAATTTTTATAAGCAATCACTATGCTCACAATAGAGTTCAATTGAAACCATTTAATTTAATATTATATTTGTTGAGTCTATCTCCTGCAGTTTGCGAGATAGAAAGGGGTGGCCACTTATACGCGGACACCCTGTATAGCTTTATAGATTTAGAAATTCTTTTTTATATTCAAAGTACATGTACCAATAATGCATATCTGAGCACTTGATTTTGTACAAAGAATAAAAAAGATTTAAGAAATTTAAATCTTTTTTAAAGTAGGTATAATTTAAATTGACCGTGACTGGCAATATATAACGTCTTTCCGATATGAACATTGAAAAACTATGAGCCAACTTAGTTTGTCGGATTCACACAGCACTTTTTCGGATCAATCGTCGAGACATTATTAATTTCGACCATGGGTTTTGGTCAGTTGATGTAATTTCTAAATTAAATAGTTTTAATTCTTATTGCGAAAAATATTACCTCAACCAGGGTTTGAACCTGGAACCTCCCGTATACCGTGCGGATGTCGTGCCAATTCGACCACTGAGCTGTGGTAATATTTATCGCAATAACACCTATAAGATGGAGCACCGATTCTTCGGTCGACGGTGTATAATAAACAGAATAATACATTTCTCTCGCCAGTATTGAATAACAATTAAAGTAATTTAAATCGACCGTGACTGGCAATATATAACGTCTTTCCGATATGAACATTGAAAAACTGTGAGCCAACTTGGTTTGTCGGATTTTGGCACTTTTTTGGATCAATCGTCGAGACATTATTAATTTCGACCATGGGTTTTGGTCAGTTGATGTAATTTCTAAATTAAATAGTTTTAATTTTTATTGCAAAAAATATTACCTCAGAACCGTCGACCGAAGAATCGATGCTCCATCTTATAGGTGTTATTGATAAATATTACCACAGCTCAGTGGTCGAATTGGCACGACACCCGCACGGTATACGGGAGGTTCCAGGTTCAAACCCTGGCTAAGGTAATATTTTTCGCAATAAAAATTAAAACTATTTAATTTAGAAATTACATCAACTGACCAAAACCCATGGTCGAAATTAATAATGTCTCGACGATTGATCCGAAAAAGTGCTGTGTGAATCCGACAAACCAAGTTGGCTCACAGTTTTTCAATGTTCATATCGGAAAGACGTTATATATTGTCAGTCACGGTCGATTTAAATTACTTTAATTGTTATTTAATACTGGCGAAAGAAATGTATTATTCTGTTTAAATCTTTTTTATCTATTATTTTTCAGTTCAATATGGTATCTAGAGCTCCCGGGAAAAAAAAATTATATATAATTATATGTGTATAAATATATATGATTATATGTGATTATATGTATATGAAATTTGGTACTTTATATAAAATTATATATGGGTCCATATATCATTATACATATATAGACATATATAATTCCAAATATGATTAGATATGAACAATAAATCATATATGCACTCATATATGGATACATATAACATTACATATGGAAGCATATATGTATAATCCTACATCATTATATACAGAGTGTACCAGACCTAACGTATCACCCGTTAATGGCAGATTCCTGAGATCATTTGGAGACAAAAATCTTAATGCCAAAATGTCGAGGCTGCTCAATTGTCATCCCGATATTCGTCGGTCTTGCGAACAGTGTACAAAGAAATAAAGTGAATAATAATTTCAAATATTTCTATCGAGTTGAGTAAAGTGTGGAAGAGCTGTTTTGACATGCGACGTCCCTGAGTGCGTAAAAATTTCACAAGAACACTAGTAAACTTTGAACCTTTCCCGTTTAAACACTGCACTTCAGCAGCCTCGACATTTTGGCATTAGGATTTTTGTCTACAAATGATCTCAGGAATCTGCCATTAACGGGTCTCACGCAACAATTCGACGTCCTTTATACGTATAAACGACGTCCCGTTTATCATGCTGGACATCCACATGACGTACCAAAAATGTCCCGAAGACGTCCAGTAGACGCCTTTTGTACGTACAATGTACCGCCTAAAGACGTCCAGTAGACATCGTTAGTATAACATCCGTGAAACACGAATTGGTGTAGAAAACGTATAAAAACTTATAGAACCATACGTACCATATGGTATAAGAAACGTATAAAATAAACGTGTATAATCGGTGAACATGTCCGCAACCCATCCCATTTAATGTACCTGTATTTATAAACGTGTTTAATACGTTTATATAAACTTACTCATATACGTTTTTTGAAAACATAACAATAAAAAGTTACAGTAAAAATAAAAAAATAATGCCTATACGTTGCTGCAGACATCATTTAGCAGTTAAGAGTATAAGTAACATTGTGAAATCTATTGATAGCAAGGGATTAGAAGGGACAGATAGGAGAATGAATTATGCATTTGAATGTAAGGAAACTATGGAAACTTTCGAACCAATTACTGCAAGTGATCTGGAACAAATTGTTAATAAACTTCCACAAAAAAAGGAAACAGAAGAGGCGATATCTAGTAGTATACTAAAAATGGTGCTACCTGTGATAAAAGACTCTACTGTGAGTTTGTAGAAGTGATAAATGACTCACTTCGTACGGGAGTATGTCCAGAGAGTTGGAAAACATCCACTATAGTACCGATACCAAATTTTATTCGTCCGAAATATTTTTTTTGCAAGTTATAAGCAATACAATTTTTGTGAAAAATGAAGAAGTTAACTTCAAAAATTAATATCACTGGTTATATTTGTCGTAGAGAGACCTTTAAAAAATTAAGCTAAAGATTTAAAGCTAAGGAGACTATCTTTTCGAAAAAAAATAGTTTCAAGTTACAATAAATTACAAATTCCAATTGTTATAAGCAATTAAAATGTTTAGTTAATTTTTTTATTAAAAAATACATTTAAAAATTTTTTTAAATAATGCTACCTTATTCTTCATTTTATTCTGATAGTATATACATATCTTTTTATTTTATAAAGAAACGATAGATTCTATTGTTTATATAATTTTAATGACTAAGGCTGCACCGCGTTGTGCCGCAATGTGCTCGTGGCTCTGGCTCGATCAAATAGCAGAGGGCACATTGATTTCTTCGGAAATCTCTTGTAGGGCTGCGTTCAGAAACATCACCCGAGGTCCCCGGGTATCATTTTATCCTTGTTGTTCACCGAATGTTAAACAAGGATATAATGATACCCAGGGACACTCGGGTGATGTTTCTGAACGCAGCCTAGGAAGAATGTACAGTATGATTGACATAATATATAATATAATGTAATAACATAATTTATAATTGAATATAATTAAAATTATACAAATTACATTTTTGTTATGAATATTACATTTTAAAAATTGTGCATTTTTTCTGAAGATAAAGTAAATTTTGTTACTGCAGTGTATAGTTTGACCGTTACTTTTCTTTTTTGTTTTGAACTGCTGGGATTTTTTGCAATGGATATTGTGCTCTAAACTTTCTTATCGGACAATTCCTATTAGACCCAGACTTTTGGCGCTCTACAAGTCTGTAAGTGACTACGCTAATATTTTTTAATCTTCTGCGTGGAGTTCAACAAAATTGAAATTTACAGTGTACTTTATATAACTTTATTAATTTCTCGATAAGATAAATTGGAGCATAACATTTATTACAGAAAATTCTGGCGATTCAAAACAGAAAAGAAAATTAACGATTAAATTATACAGCGCTGTATACAGTAAAACAAAACAATTTACTTTACCAGAATACTGCACAATTGTTAAAATGTAATATTCATAACAAAAATGTGATTTGTATAATTTTGATTATATTTAACATTATATATTATATTATTAATAAGCTGTATGTACATTCAAGAGATTTCCGAAGAAATCGATGTGCCGTGCCACTTGGTCGAGCCAGAGACGCAAGCACGGCGCGGCATCTCAGTCATTAAAATTATATAAAAAGATAGAATCCATCGTTTCTTCATAAAATAAAAAATATGTGTACTTTCAGAAGAAAGTAGAGAATAAGATAGCATTATTTAAAAAATTTTTAAAAATGCATTTTTTAGTAAAAAAATTAATTAAACATTTCAATTGCTTATAACAATTGGAATTTGCAATTTCTTGTAAAAAACTATTTTTTTCAAAAAGATTGTCTCTTTAGCTTTAAAATGCTTTTTAAAGATTTCTCTACGACAAATATAACCAGAGATATTAATTTTTGAAGTTGAACGGATCGCAGCGCGTAAGAGAAGCAAGACTGATTGTGAGCGAGACGGGTAAAAGGAAATTTCGGCTTCGCCGCTGCTAGCTCGCCTATCGTAACGTGATACGTGAGACAAGGACGGAGCGATTGTTGTCGGTCCTTGTCTGACTCATTCACGTTATCGATTTTCAGTAGTTTGGACACAAACCATAGCACGGACACGCACCCATGTGCCGTTACCGACCGTGATGAGCGTAGTTTGGATCCACTTCTTCAGGCGGCGCGTCGAAAAATGCGTCCACCGCAAGAACAAAGGGATGGCCGCTCTCAGGTTTCTCTCTGGTCAAAGGTCTTGAAACGAGAAGACCGTGGTCTCGTCTCATTCACTTATTCAATATCTGTCAGTATCTTTTCATCGATACGTTTATTGGAGTTACGAAGGTGAGCAAGGCTTGCTGAAATGTTTGATGTATGTTTTTTCCACGAATATACAGTATGTTCATATTTTTATACGCGGAAAAAATTATCAGAAATTTGTAATTAAACGGAAATTGATGAAGAGAAAAGATGTGTAATGTAGAAATTAATAAGTAAAAAAATTGTATATTAATGTACATAATTCAAGGTTTAGTAGTCACGATATAAAAACTAAAATAATTTATATTTATATCAGAACTTTTTATGAAAATAGTTTCATATAGGTTTATAGGTTAAGGATTGGAGTAGTACTATAGCGTTAAAATAATAAATTATTTGAATTAAATATTTTATTTTTTAGTTTGGTTTATTATTGACAGATAATATGATAATATATATTAATTTTTAATTATATAATATACTAAGAAAAATATGAAATAAAAATTGACAAGGCCATGAATCATTGCGATAACCGAGGCGATAACCTTGAACCAGCTGAGTATGCATCAATACTTACAAATCTCGTGACTCGTGACTATTGTAATAGAAATTGCAAAAATGTTTAATTGTTTTATTTTTCATTAATATTGTGTAAACTTTTATAATTAGAATGTATAGAAAAATGTTCAAATTTAATTGAATGTGTAATTTCGAAAAGGGCACATTTCGCATTTTTTGGCTTATAGGTTTTTTGACTAATATGTACTCTAATTACGTCTATACATCTTTTTGTGCGAAAAGAGCACCCGATTTGCATCAGTATACACCGCTGTCGGGAATTCTGTCCCGTCAATTTCTATCAATAATTTCGAAAAAGGCACATCTCTAATGACATGTGCCCTTTTCGAACATTGAAGTGCGAAAGCCTATGTAATCTTTCGAGATCTTTCGAAGCATGTACGGCAACATCTAAACAAACAGCTAGTATTTGGGTAAATATTTACAATTAGGGCCCCAACGAGAAATCAATCGCCACTTAAATATGTTGTAGGGGAGGTCTTTCTGAGTAATTCTACGCAAGAAAAAAGTGGGGGACGGCATTGGTTTAGAAGATATAGCAAATTGAAATTTCACAGTTTTAATGCTTTTTATTAGATATTATAAAGTAATACCACGCCGATGACTTTGATCTTGATATATATTATATAAAGGTCATCTTCCTGAGTAATCTTCGGAAGGTTTTAGCCGACAATCGTTGTTTATTAAAAAGTTATTAACAAAAAAGTTTGAAAAATATAGTTATTTCGAGTATTATGAGATATATATATGTGAGAGACTAATATACCAAAATGCGTGGAAAGAAAATGAGAAAAGACACTAAATTCTGATATTTGGTTTTTTTATTTTTCAAATACGGATTAATTATTACTCATTGTCGGTTGTATTCTCTTCCGGTGGAAAAAATTTTCCGATGGCTTCGAAAAAAGCAACTATTCTGTCGCTAAACTTGTATCGCCGTTTAAAAAAATTTACCTTCCTGCATCCCCACCTGCACCCTCCTTCCCAACCCTGTATAGGGTGGACCTTGCTTCAACTTACAAAGCGCATACTTATAAAGCGCGTCACTAACCTATAGGTTATTGGCGCGCTTTACAAGTATGTGCTTTGTATGTGCTTCAACTTACAAAGCGCATACTTATAAAGCGCGTCACTAACCTATAGGTTTATATTATCTAATAAAAAGCATAAAAATTCTAAAATTTCAATTTGCTATATCTTCTAAACCAATGCCGTCCCCCACTTTTTTCTTGCGTAGAATTACTCAGAAAGACCTCCCCTACAACATATTTAAGTGGCGATTGATTTCTCGTTGGGGCCCTAATTGTAAATATTTACCAAAGAAAATTATAATAGTACCTTAAAAATATTTTTTCTTTTATATTCTATTGTGATTGGACTCTAAAATACAAATTGTAAAGTTTTGTATCATTGGGTACAGTAGTTTAAAATTAAACCAGTTTTTTTTATTTATGAAAAATTTTAATTTTTAGAGATGTGCCTTTTTCGAAATTGCACATTCAATTTAAGTAGCAATAAGAAAGGAAGAAAAAGATAGAGAGAAATATTATAATGTAATAACATTAATTATGATGTAATGCAGACAAAGTTATGTGCTCGGATAGGAATAATTTATAGTTAATTATTAGTTATAAAATAAAAATATATATAATATATATATTTTTATATTCCTTTAACAATTAACATTTAACTTTAAACAGAAGTGCTAAATCTATAAACAGAACCCAGACAGCGCCATGTCCAAAACCGGGACATAAGACGTCTAAAAGATGTCTTTAAGACATCTTTTAGACATCTTTCCGTAAGACGTCTAAAAGATCTTAAAGATGTCTTTTAGACGACTTATGTCCCGGTTTTGGACATGCGTGCTGTCTGGGGAATTATCTATAAGACATACTTTTTGGAAATAACTAATCTTCAAAATCTGTAATCTATGCAATTTTTATAACCAAGCTGATCCAGAATTAATTTTCAGGTTGGCAGAAATTTTCTTTTTCAAAAATGGCTACTACTGATGATGACACAATAATTGATCAAACTTTGTCAGAGAGATTGTTAGAGAAGGGACGAAAGTCACCATTTCTTGTTGCAAGTATGTGAATAAATATAAAAATTTAAATATTTGTCATTAATATATGATGCATATCTTGCTTTTTAAATAGGCCTGATAAGTTTAGCGGGTATCTGTGGCTATGGTGCCTATGCTTTTAAGAAGAAAAAGATATCTACACAGTTATATTTAATACAACTCCGAGTTGCTGCACAAGGAACAGCAATAGCTTGTTTGACAATAGGGATGGGATATCATATGATAAAGAAACATATTTTACATGATGAGAACGAACCATAATGCTGAATGTTACATTAATAGTTTAATTGTTAAATTGAACTATTATAATAGCTAATTAGAAATTAAAAAAGATATGTAGTCACAATTTATGTAAAAATGTAATAGATATATGTAATTTATTTTATTACAAGCCTTACTGACAAAAATTTTATATCCAATGACATTTATAAATTTTATTCTTATTAACTAATTGTAAAAGTATCCTTATTAGCTAATAATAATAAAATATAATATTTAATTTTATTAACCCTTTTACTACGGTGCGCGATATTAGAACGATCGCTCTGTATACGGTCGCATATTCGTTACTGTGGTAGTTACATAGTTTACTTAGGCACGGGAACTTTTTGACTGTGTTTCGATTTTCAATGCCAGTACTGGAAATCCTTTATTTCAGCCTTTTACTGTAATTAAAGAGCTATGAATATATGTATCTATACATATATGTATATATATATATATATATATGCATATATATATATATATATATATTATATATATATATATATACAGGGTGTTAGAAAAGTCTGGAAACGGTCAAATATCTCGAAAACAAGACATTTTAGGAAAAATGTTTCATGCAGAAGTTGTAGGGTTTAAAAAGATCTGTTTACTGACTTTATCAGTTTGACCTTAGGTGGCGTCGTTTAGGTCAAGTCAGGGTCACTTTAAATTTTTTTAATTGGACCCCCTATTTTTTATTGCATATTCTTTTAGCCCTTGTCGAGAAGTTTTCAAAACACTATAACAAAACTCTCTTTCGTTAAAAATGTCCCGAGATATATCAAATTTTGTCATTAAATTTTTAATATAAAATATGAAATATCTCGTAAAGTATTCACTTTTCGTTGACTTTATCTTAATACTTTTATGCGTAGAATAATGAAAAGAATCGATTGTTGTAAAAAAAAAACAGAAAAAAATTATGTTAAAAAAGTTGATTGCATTTTGTAGACGCATTCAGTTTTACAAAATTGCAAATGTAAAAATTAATATTATTGTTCGATTTCTTTCATTATTCTACGTATAAAAGTATTAAGGTAAAGTCATCGAAGAGTGAATACTTTACGAAATATTTCATATTTTATATTAAAAATTTAATGACAAAATTTGAAATATGAAAATATCTCACAAAATTTTTAACGAAAGAGAGTTTTGTTATAGTGTTTTAAAAACGTCTCGACAAGGGCTACAAGAATATGCAATAAAAAATAGGGGGTCTAATTTAAAAAATTTAAAGTGACCCTGACTTGACCTAAACGACGCCACCTAAGATCAAACTGATAAAGTAAACAGATCTTTTTGAACCCTACAACTTCCGTATAAAACATTTTTCCTAAAACGTTTTGTTTTCGAGATATTTGATCGTTTCCAGACTTTTTTAACACCCCGTATGTATATACAAGGTGTTTTTTTTTAAATTGACACACATAAATATCTCGAAAACGACGCATTTTAGAGAAAAATGTTTTAGACAAAAGTTGTATGGTTTCAAGGGGGACATATGATGAAAATATGGACTTGACCTTGAGTGGCCTTTCCAAGGTCAGGTCAAGGTCATCTCAAATTTTTTTAATGAAACTCCCTATTTTTTATTACACATTCCTGTAGCTTACCTCGAGACCTTTCCAAAACACTATAATAAAGTATTTTTTCATTAAGTACTTTTCGAGTTATTAAGGCTTGAAATTTATAGTACCGCCGGCATTAGCATTATCCAAAATGTACCGCGTAAAAGTTGCAAATTTTGGAGCAATGTTTTTATCGATGAATACGATGATAATGATAAGAACCATTACCGGTGTAAATACCAGGTGATCCGAATAGAATTGTCTCACATCATCATCTGGTCGTTCCGATTAAAGAAGAGTTGTGACACGTAGTTACAAGTTTAATTGTCCAGAATAGTCTCTTGGAGAATAGAGGGACGATGACGGATACACCTTGGGTGATGCTAATGCCGGCGGTACTATAAATTTCAAGCCTTAATAACTCGAAAATTACTTAATAAAAAAATAGTTTATTATAGTGTTTTGAGAAGGTCTCGAGGTAAGCTACAAGAATATGCAATAAAAAATAGGGGATTTCATTGAAAAAATTTGAGGTAACCTAGATCTGACCTTGAAAAGTTTACTCAAGGTAAAGTCCATATTTTCACCATGTGTCCCCCTTGAGACCATACAACGTTTGTCTGAAATATTTTTTTCTAAAATGCGTCGTTTTTCAGATATTTAGGTGTGTCAATGTATATTTATAGATTTTGTAACTAGTTTATATGTATAATATATGGCGTTTGCAAATAAGAGGCAATTTTTTTTATGTCTATATATAGCGTTTGCAGCGAAAGGGTTAATGAGTTTAAGTTACTTGTTACAACAATATGTTATACATATATGAATATATGTATATTTATCTCATGCAAAAGTTTTACATAATTGTAATTATTATCTATTAAACATTAAAAATATTTGTATCTTATGTGAGAGAAATAATGTTTCGTTACGCAAAGTGTAACTTTAAGTCAGCGAGTAATCATTATTATATTGTTTTATGTGTCTTAATAAAATTAAATATTCTTTCATATAGTGTATTTGCACTTGTTTTCTTGTTAGAATTTTAATTTTACCCTTTTATTCAATACACACCAGAATTTGATATACATTTACTTAAATTAATTTGATCAATAATTTTTAATCTGATTAAAGAGAAAGTTTTTCACTTTCAAGCTTATATGTGGTGATTTTTCGCCCTACACCTGCTTTTTCTGTGGAAGGCTACAAAGTCGTGACATTTCCAGCATTTTTCCAAGACCCTCACAGAAAAGACAGTTTGATGGGGCGGACAATGTCACCTTACCTACCTTAAGGCTCCTGCTGGCTCGCGAGCCAACTCCGCGTTGACAGTGGCGACCTGTCGACTTAATTCAAAGCGGTGAAAAGAAGAACCTCATTCATATACCGACACTCTATGTATCGCATGATACATAGAAAAACGTTTTATTGATTAAAAAAATTGCAGTCTATCTCCGTCGTCTCCCCCTTTTCCTCGCCCATCCCTTTTCCTAACCCCTCTTACAGTGATGCCAAATGGTGCTGTTATGCATGTGGTAGTAGATCGTACGATGCTACTACCACGTACATGACAGTTCGGTGTTGCCGATATCGAAACCGAAAATTGTCAAAGCGTTTGTGCGGCTTTGGAAGCGAGCGAGCCGGCCAGGGCCGAACAATATGAAAGGTACTATGGAATCGGCTCGCTTGCAAGGCTTGCAAGTAAATTGTACGTTTAAATAGCAAAATATTTTGAGGCTTAATAATAATAAAGAATTCAAATTTCTAGATATTTAATTAAAATTATAATATAACATAATAATTTGACGAATTGAAATTATGTCAAGACAAAATAAAAATTCGAAATTATTATTTTGGTCGAATTTTCGAGACATAATCTATATTCAAAGATTTATTAATAGATATATACATATGTTGCGATTAGTAAGAGCAATTTCATGAAGCGTATATCCCCCATATTTTTTACGCGTGATCTGCAGACCGTTTTTCGCAAGCAGCAGGCATCACTGTAGCCGTCCTTAGGAAGTTCGGGACTAATAACAATGCACAACTATATAATAGATTACATTTTAAAGAAACATGAGAAATCAATTAAATATGATTGTAGTAAATAATTTGTCGAATTTGAATTAAACATATAATTTTTATTTATATTTTAAAAATAAAATAGAGCAAACAGCAATAACACAGAGTCCCGCACGGCCTTTAAGACAAGCAACCTTAAAATATTTTTGACCGTCTATTCTCCCACAGCCATAAGTCGGTCACCTAATACGCACACACCAACTGCATCCAGAGGCACACTCATTTGGCGCAACTATAATCCATATTTGTAGACAACCATGATCGGTTTTAGGATGTACCTATATTGTCACATTGCATTATATTTATATGTAATTTGACAATTTTAACGTATAATATAATAACGGTTTTACCTTTCTACATAGTCGAATCTTTAGCATTGGGATTGCCAGTCGGAGCATTGTGACCACCAGTACATAAAGACAATCGTTTATCACTCTTACGCCTACACTACCTCGCCTCTTCAACATAGGCGCGTATGGTGTCTATTTGTTCGTATGCGGATCGGAACATGCATTCTGCAGTATTTAAACAGAAACTAATCTCTTTACGGGTCTACGGTATATAATAATTTAAAACACCATAAGAAATTGCAGCAAAATTACATTCCACCAAATAATTAAGGGAAATGTAAAAAAAGTTTTAAAGCTTTCAACTTGGAATCTGTACTTTCAAAAGATCGCAGCTATTTTTCACTTTCCTCAATTATAATAATTTTAAAGAAAACGACGAGCTTGACGAAATTGAAAATTGTCTGTCAAAAGTAGACATTTTAAGCTTTAAAACTGTTTCTTTTTAGATTTGGATTCCCATTTTCGAAAACAATTAAAGTTACAGCTGTTTCAAATTGCTTATTTTTTAGACACTTTTTCTTGATCCCTTAATTATTTGGCGGAGTGTATTTTTAAAAAATATAAAGAGAGACAAGACCGATTTCATATACAATTATTTAGAAAAAAAGCGATATACGATCTACTGAACTGAATCTTGATAGCCTAATATTTCTGCAGTGTATTTCCAAGTACACAAACTTTCGCCCTACTAAACTGTTCGCTAATTTTTTTCTTGCACTTAAAACACAGTTTTCATTAGAGTCTTAAAATCTTTTCTCTCCCCTAATTAAATCAACTGGTTATAACCGGTTCATAATGAGTTTAAACGTCTTTGTAGACGATACGTAAATAAACAATATAAAGAGAAACAAGAAAAAAATTAATAATAAATAAGATTTAAAATTAATAAAATATATTCATACAAAAACACACACTACGAACTAAATAAAAATGATTAAAAACGGGATATGACATGTAAATTTGATAATTTATCTGTAAAGACTTGCTTACGATTTAACACAGCCACACCGTTTGTAGACCTTTGTATGAACGTAGGACATATCGAACTCCACTGACATGTTGTCGGATCCCACTGCATCAAGGAAACACCAACCGTTGTAACCATGACCAACAGCATATAAAGGCCACTTAAGACTGCCACTCCTGAGAAATAATATTGTAACGTATTTGCCAGGATTTTATTACGAATAAGTAAAATAATTGCACATACCTAATCCGTGACGATGAAATATATTGGTCATTCAGTATTTCACATAAAAAGAGAAATTAAAACATTCTGCCATGTGCGCAGAATGTACCTACTTTTCTATCACTAATTACTACGAATACAGCGCGGAATGCATTACTATAATTTATTGCGCACAGCGCAGAATGCACTTTGTTATAACTTACTGCGCACAGCGCAGAATGCACTTTGTTATCACTTACTGCGCACAGCGCAGAATGCACTTTCTTATCACTTACTGCGCACAGCGCAGAATGCACTTTCTTATCACTTACTGCGCACAGCGCAGAATGCATTTTACGATCATTTACTGCGTACAGCGCAGAATGCACATTATCACTTACTGCGCACAACGCAGATTACACTTTGTTACTACTTACTGCGCACAGCGCAGAAATCATTTTATTGTTATCACTTTGACTGCGCAGAACGTACAATGCATTTTTATATATTTTACTACCCAAAGCGTTGAAATAGTTTTATTATAGTATACTCAATATATATACTGCGTGAAGTGCAGAATGCATTTCTATTTTCTACTTTTTTTTTTTATTTGTAATTTTTTTCTATTTTTAATTATTTGATTTTATTTCTTTACTATTTCTTCTTTGTTTTTCTTCTATTTTTTTCCTTTTGGCTTCAATAATGTAATCTGGATCACGAATTTCCATTCTTCTTTCACGTCTGGGGTCAACTATTTCGGGTAACATGCAATGTTCATAGAACTGTACAAGCTTATTCACCATATGTTCATTCCAAAAATCATCATCGCGAAAAATCTTTTCCATTTTCAATCCTAATGGTGTCCAAATTGCAAAGATACAATATTCTCGCTGTGTAACATGTAATTGACCCTGTACTTGATAATAATATATATGCGAACGTTTCATGTGTTCATCTTCTGCATTTTGATATAATGCTCGCAAATTGGAAACATTTGATGTAATTGCATCTTCTGGCGTTAGAAAACGAGCTCCAAATGGACATTTTATTTCAACAATTCCATCATTTTCTATTAGTCCATCTGGCGAAGCTCCTAAATATGGTATTTCCGCGTCTATAAATAATCCACAACGATTAATTCGAATGTTTAAAACGGTTTCAATGTTCTTGCGTGCTGCATCTTCATGTTCAACACCGTGTTGTAAGGCTTCCACGTTCAATTCTTGTGGATATACAATTGACCGTACTCTTGACGCGCAGGAAGTGCTCCTTCTCATTTTACAAATGTGACCATAATGAGAAGCAGTCAGTAATTTCGTACGATAATATTGCCATATACCACTTGATGTTTGTTCTCTAGTTTCTTCTTCTATATCTGCTCGCTTCATTTGCCACTGTTTTAACATATTCATATGTTGTGTAATTCGTAATTCCATTTCAATCGGATCAGCATCAGGTCTATCTGCGTGTGGCCCATAATCATTATCTGCAGTCATTGCACGTTTCATACTGTGAGTAAATGGCCGCTTGTTATGTTTCTTGTTATGCTCGTACAATTTTTTGCTTCGTACTTCCTTTTTTCTTTCTTCGAGATTTAAGGCAGTTTGTCCCGGTTTAGTTCCGACAGCATTACTCAAAAGACTTAAAGGCTCATCAGTATTAAAAGATACAACTGCAGCGTTACAACGAGCTTCATATGATCCTTTTAAACATTAATTAATTCGTTTTCCACCAATACACTTAGAAATGACAGAGTTAAAGGTCTCAACTCTGTTACTGTCTTTATCTAGCAACAAACTTTTTGCGTTCCAACTTATCTGTTTCAACACATTTTGCAATTTCTCATAAAGTCCGAATTTTTTTAATTCTGGTACATAATTTTCTTCATTCTCTTTCTGTGATCCATCGCAGAAATATCCTATTTGTACACAATCTTTATGTTCACCAAAGACATGACTTATTACATTCTCAAGGTCTTTCTTCAATGCTATTATCTTTTCCCGCATTGAAGTGTGTTCTTCATTACGGTGTTTCACAGCTTTGGTTACTGCTGTTCTAATTCTTAATATCCGGTTTCCGATAATATTTCGCAATTTTCCAAAACGTCCTTTTGTTTTCGCAATTTCTTTGATTTTTGTGGCTAAATTACGAAGCAAATGATTTCGACATTCTATTTTTTCAATAAATACATTTTGATATGGATTTGCTTCAATTATTTTTTTATATACACTGCTATCTCCATCAGCTATAAATGTAGAATAAATTAATCCATGCTTCTCTATGCTTCTTTTAAATCCCTCTGCGATCGCATCTGCTTCCATGCTCGTTGAACTGCGATCTCTTTCCCAATTTTTATAACATTTGTGATGTTTAGCTTGCATGTTTAGCTTTTCCGCTTTTTCACAAATAATGCAATATTTATTACGTACACCAATATGTAAAACTTTTCCGGTTCTTGCGCCGCATATTGTGCCAACACCTGATAAGGAATCATATCGTCCTGTTCTATATGATCGTTTCATCCAACTTCCATCTGCGATTACTGCTATATGCGGTATTCCATTAATAATATCATTATGTTGTAATGCTAACGTACGTTCTTCCTCTGCAGCAGCATTCATACATTCTTCGGCTGCTTTTGCAAATCCTGCAGCAACTTTATCATGTAGTTTCTGATAAGTGCTGTTGTTCATGCATCGAATATCAACGGCAGCTAAACTTTCCTTCAATTGTGTATATCCCGTTCCAGTTAATATTGTGCCCGCCACTGCTCCTAGATTCGTATCTAGCTGTTCTTTTGGAGGTGGCTCACTCCAGATATTGCTTTCAAAATTACACATGCGGCATTTAAAAAAAAATTGACTCTTTAGTCCCACTTCCCGAACTCCGATAAATATTAAATCTCGGAAACTACATTCAACTCCGCGACAATGTTCATCAAATTTTTCGTGCAATTTTTTATACACATGTGCAAAATTCATCATACAATTTCCGAGATTATCTACACTTTTTATGCGATATCGGTCAAGATGATTATCTATTAGATATGGTTGTTCTTCATTTTCTGAATGGTATTCTCCCTCATCTTCGAGAATATTTATTAATTCTTCTGTACTTAATGCAGATTGAATCCTTTCTTCGTCATTATCGTCAACAGAAAGACCCATTTTTAATAATTCATCCTGAATTAAAATATCTTGAAGAGCTCGTTCATCTTTATCAAATGTAATCATATCTTCATGTGCGGAAGTAGTCGTATTATATTCAAACTTATCTTCTTCTTCTTCAGGCGTATTGTAAGTAGTCGTATCGCATTCCAACACATTTTTTTCCTGTTCTTCAAGTATACTTTTATAATTCAACTGCTCTGTTAATTTTAATTTTTTCCTATAAAAAAATAAAAAACTCCCGTAATACTTCCCAACATAATCGGTTTCCCCGCTTATGCGTCGCTTACAAATGTACCTACTTTTATAAATACACGCGTGT
Source organism: Leptothorax acervorum (assembly GCA_035220615.1). Lineage (NCBI taxonomy): Eukaryota > Metazoa > Arthropoda > Insecta > Hymenoptera > Formicidae > Leptothorax > Leptothorax acervorum. The sequence goes on along the minus strand of JASTWQ010000356.1, from coordinate 3,328 downwards.
GTATTAAGGATGTATGGGTGACATCTCAAATTATTATCAAAAATCTAAAAATTTCATATTGTTATATTATTACGTCTGAGTACCTGCGTAAAATTTTAGCACAATTCCGTTATTTAAGTTTAAAGTTATTTAAGTTTAAAAGTTATTTAATTTTTTGGTTTGCATTGATTCTCATCATATCTCGGGATTGGCTGCACCAATCTTATTCGGACTGGTCGTAATCGAAAGCTTGTATCAACATTATATTTAAAAAAATGTAGTTATATTTCTTTACTACGGCTGAGATATCTTAATCGAAAGTTTGTTAACGCATGAATTGTCCTCTTATTCTTATTCTCTTTTGTTTTTTACGTCATGAAATTATGAGAATAAAGAAGAAATTTATACTTCAACAAACTCGATTAAAACATCTCAAAAACTAAAGCCGTAATAACAAATGTAACTACATTTTTTTCATATAATGTCAATGCAAGCTTTTAATTGCGACTGGTCCAAATAAGATTAGTGCAGCCAATTCCGAGATATAATAAGAATCAATGCAAACAAAATAATTAAATAACTTTTAAATCAATAAGAGAATTGTGCTAAAATTTTATACAGATACTCAGATGTAATAATAGAACACTCTATGTAAAATTTTTAGATTTATGGTAATACTACTTTGAGGTGTTACCCATGCATACATCTAAAAAATGTAAGAAAGAAACTAAAAAATGAAAGAAGACAAGTTAAAAAAATAGATTGCATGTCACATTAATTTTACGACTATTTAGTGATTATTAAAGCCAAAGGATAGTGTTCGGTATATTTTAAAAATTTGCTGAATCAATGAAAATTGCGATTTATGGATATATTAAAACATAAATTAAAAGAGAAACCTTTTTATCAATTGTATTAAAAAATCTTAAGACACCTACTCTGATTAGAGTTATTTGACTAAAAATTTATTTGTGGGCTTGTGTAATCAACTTCTCAATTATTATTATTAATTACCAATTACACCGCCTGTACAAAAGAAAGACGTACGCTAACACCCTCGATATCAATATTAAATGGGGTTGGGTCATCGGTTGTCATGTTTATTATATTCTTATAAAGAACATAACGTAACAACAATAATATGTTTTATTTTACTATGTTACCTTCTATTAACGTATGCCTTCCGTCTGTTTAGTCGTTTACACGACAGCTGATATCGCTTGCGATCGTTACGACTTCTTCCATATTTCCTTCCGAATTCATCATACTTTATTTTTACACTTTGTTCACTTATCACTATCTCATCATTGGATTTATCCATTGTCACGTCAGTTTTCCGTATCAATAATATGGAGAAACTAGTGTGCAATAAACGCAATCCACAATTTCCGAGGAAAAAGAAATTATCTGTTTCTCATATAGTTAGTGAAATGAAAAAGTCGCGCTTCCTATTTCTTTCTCGCTAACATTGAGATGAAGAAGTCACTGTTACAAGACTAGAAAAGACAATGTCACGATTTTGTCAATTGAGCATCGAGCCATGGGACGCGCACGGCTATAATAGAAAACAAAAGTAGGCGCTGCTCGCGGCCCCTTAGCACGCTCTGTCTCATATCGCACGGGCACAGTCTGGATTGTTGATTCGCATAGTATCCGTAAAGATGTAAGTAAAAAACCGGCTTACTTTTTCTTTAGAAATTTATGTGTGAAAAAGGTTCTTTTACGTAATGATCTGGTACAGTCTACGTTAACATATTGCACACATATATTAATTAGATTGATGATATAGGTCAGAATATAAAACTAAAGAGAAAAAAGAAGATGAAGGGAGAAAGAATAAAAGGAAAATAAGGGAACTAATAGAGAAAAGGACGAAGTGGATGATGGACGAACGGAAATTGAGGAAAGAGAAAGTGAAGGAACACAGAAGAGACAGACGAAGAGGAAGAAAATAAAGACAATGAGAGGATCAAGAAAAGGAAAAAGCGAGGCGGCCGATTTTTAAAGGAAAGGAACGAAATGTAAGTTACAAAGTTTTATAATTTGTACATAATTTCATAACGTAAACAAAATTTGTATTACAGCTCGTAAAAGACAATACTTCTATAGACCTCTGAAAATTCTGTAACATATTGAAAAATTCTCGTTAGGTACTGTAAAAATAGCCAGGCCGACAGGGAAATAGTTCATAAGTGATTATGCTCTGTCTTGCACATCAATTAGAAAACATTCATATGTAGACAGTGTCTTCTATCGTTCGAATATATGTTACAAAATTCACTGAACTATCTGTCTACATCAATCATTTCTCAGTTGTATTTCTGATATCTCATCCTTAATTTTTTATATATTATGTTATTATATTATTTTTTATTCTGTTTGTTTTAGATATTATGCGCAACGTGGAAAGAGCGGATGGCGAGGACGAAAAGGATGGCGAGGTGGAAGGCGAGGTGCGGGGTGGCGACACTATAGAGATGAGCGAGAGGACACTTGGCGATCGCGAAATGGGTGGCATGACGGATGGAAGGGAAAGCGAGGAGGATGGAGAGGCGGGGAAGCGAGGAGGCTGGAGAGGGAGAAAGCGAGGAGGATGGAGAGGAGGACCCATTATAAATTTTAATTACTATTAAAACAGAAATTGTATACTATGAAAGTAATAAAAATAATAAAATAAAAGAATTATCCTCCTTTTCGCATAATTATGCATGTGCGTTGATTTATGACCATGAATTTTGCACATTTTAATAAGTTGTACACGCCCCTTCCATACAATACAGGATACAATAACTCGTGTCAATAGTTTATGTTTATGAGATATTATTGTTTAAAGTACGTAATGTAGGGTGCCGATAGGCTAAAGATCGGGAAGTAAGCGTAGCCGAGTGAGTAGAGCGAGGGACTACAATGCTGGACGTCTCAAGTTCGAACCCTACTCTTTCCAACTTTTTTTTTTGCTTTTTTTTACTTTATTCAAATGAGTTATTATGTAATACAATAAACTAATAAAATATTGTTAAATAATTACAATTATTCGCCACATTTTTCAATAATTTACAATTACGAAAGGTAATAATTTTTTTATTTATGAAAGAATAAAAAATTATTTTAAAATTTTGCAAAAATTGAATTATATTACGTTATATTATGGATAATGCTTTCCGCAACTTTATCAGTTAATATCTTATAACGTAATATGTATAATAATTACATTCCGTACAGTATTTCAAAATAATTTCTTATTTTTTTATTAAATAAGAAAATTGGTACCTTTCTGAATTGTAAATTGTTAAATGTTCGAATAATTTAATATTAAATAATATATTATTACTTTATTATTTATTTCATC